>LFIW01002153.1:0-14886 GCA_001625285.1 Colletotrichum incanum
TATTTTGCCCCAGGGAATACCCCGTCCTTCAGTCTCTTTCTCAACAACTAGGATCTCATCTATCCCACTATCCTTCCGGCAGGTACCTGAAGCTCCAACCTGTTGCTTCCGCAGGGCACGAAAGAGCCGTACAGAGGCAAAGAGGTTGTCAAGCAAGACGTGGTAGGTTGCAGCTGGAAGTAGGGAAACAAGGGTAGTTACTACCTGCTGCGTTGGTGTCAACAGAGCCAGCTTTCCAGCAGCCGGCCCAGCCGACCGGGCTGTCTGGGTTGAACGGGTTGAACGGGCTGGCTGGGCCTGGGGAACTAATGCGTCTGGGCCCTTTCCATGTACGTGCCAGAGCCACCGTATACAGTAGCCGGACTGGGCAAGGATCCAGATCTTATAGCCAGTTGGGATAGGTTTCGTTGGAATCGTTGTTGTCTCTAGCGATCGACCTGTAAATCGGACCATAGCCTCATCAACTGTGAGATCAGAACCAGTTGTATAGAGGGAATCCCCAGTCTCTTGGATGTGGGCTGACCACTGGTTAACCTTTCGGTATACATCCGGCATTTGATCTTGGCCCCGGCCCCAACCCTGGCCCTGGCTGGGCTGTCTGGGCTGGAATTCAGCAGTGTTGAATATCCGCAGTCGCTGGAGTAGTAGTTGGAAACGGTCCCGGGATATAAACCGCGTAAATGGGTGGATAGGATCTTCCTTTTGCTGCTGGGTTGACCAATAGGCTGATAATCTAGATTCCCTATGGATCCCTAGATATAATAGGATCCCTAAGAAGAGGTAGATCTCAGCTGCTGAAGTCTTCCTCCACTTGTATACTCTAGACGTTCTAGCCCGCGGGCCCTCCTTAGACAACGGCGCCGCATTCGTCCACTGGGCCCACTGCTCCACGAGGCCCTGCGGAACGTATTGGACGAATAGATCAAGCGGGCTTGCCGGCAGCTCCTGTATTTCTTGGGCCCGGGCCGGCACGTCAAAGGGTTGGAAGGAGCCTGGAGGTCCATGCTCGGCAGCCGGAGGTTCGTGGGGCCGGACTGTTGCCGCGTCACAGCGCTCTGGCGTACAGTCTGTATTACAGGCAGCAGTGAGGTCTTCTGGAAGGACTTCAACTACTATACAACTGCGTACAGAAGTGACAGAAGCATCAGAAGCAATGGAGGTATCAGAATCACCAGAAGACATTACTGCATCAATCCAAATGGTAGTAATAGTGGTGATAATAGGCAAAGGAGCATAGCGTAAAATGACGTATCGTCAAGTACCCCTTTAAATGCGGGGTAATAATGGGTACAAAGTGGGTATTTTGAGTCTCGGCAAAAATGGAGCTATTCAGCACTCGATGGGATAGCTATCGACCAGAAATAATGGCGTGAGTACCAAATTGCCTCGCCCTGGATGTCCTCAGTAAACTAGGCACGCTCCGGCCCTGTGATTTCCTTTGGATTCGATGCTGTAGCCTCATCACTTGTCGAGAGGTCGAAATTGATTACCGATGCGTGTTTGTGGAAGAGGCTTCCGCTTGAATCGCTTTGATCGAAGAACGACATCGTCGCTAGATGGAGCTGTCGCTAGATGTGATGTCGGGTTTCCTTGGATATGCGCGCAGGTTGAGGATCTTGCACAAGCAATGGTCGCAATCAGCTCGGGGCAATGGCGGCAGGCTTAAAGTGGACCCAATCAAGAGATGCACACTAGCCTGTCGCCGATGTTTGCTCGAAATGCAGTCCCTTCGATTCAGAGCGGTGACGCATACGATGTAATCAGTGACCCCTGAAGGGCTTGGGCTTTCTCGCCGGTTATCCGGACATAGTTCATCGGCCGCTTGGAATCTCTTGATGGGCTTTTCCATAGACTGCCAGGAGCGTCACTGGAGACTGACCATCGCAAGTCGGGTTGGAATGTGTTGATACAGCTCTAATTTGCTTCAGTGCGCATCTCGGCGTCTTGACGCACGCTGGCAACCCGTGTTGGTAAGGCTAGAACAAGGGTTAGACTGCACCTTGATCTAGACACCCTAATTAGTTCGCTGGCCGAGAAGTGCTAGGCCTAGGCCTTAGTGAGCAAAAATACAGATTTCAACTGGCTTCAGGACCCACTACAATTCGGACATGGCTGAACTCGCTACCTATCCTTTACTCCGCGGCCCCGATGATTGCTTGGCGTGGTCATTTTACCAACTCTGCTAATGTGATTGTTGAGATGTTAGCACCATGATGTTCTCGCGTAACGGCCGGAGCAGGCTGAACCAGCGCTTGACCGCTTTGGTCTTCCACCGGTCGCGCAAGGCGTCCCACAGCCCCGACCCACCGTTGAGCTGCATAACCCTCTCAGGCCCAGCTACGGGAAATCCTTTCCCCGGGGCATGAGCGGGATTAACCTAGGGTATAAACCCCGGATACATACTGGTGATAGGCCCTGTTGGTTTGTTTGTTGCAAGATTATGGCTGTGTGATCGGGGCCTCGAAGAGGAAATGGTCCGGTGTGATGGTGTGATAGCGACAAACTAACGGCAAGGGGTGACCAACGCATTCCAACTGGGGCATCGATTAGCATGATAGCCCAATACCTATCCTATTGGCCGTTTGATACTACATAGCAAGATGAATCATCAATTGAGAGGTTGCCAGCAGGGTAGAGCGATCGGGGAATCTATGAATTCTGTCCGATTGGTTGATTGTCTGTCGCCGCCCAACCTGGGGCTACCGGTAGATGCGGTGTGGAGCAGTACCTACTACGTACCCACCTGATGAGACCCGCCAACAACACATCGCATCAACTGGTTTCAAGTTGGCACTAGCTACCATATCCTCGGGATCAGCCGCCCTAAGCATGTGGGTGTTGAAACTTTTGTCCAACAATCAACTATCGATCAACGCCTGCCATTGCTTGTCTCCACTCTGAAAAGATGCACTCTAATGCTGAACGGCGGCCGACTCATCCTAAATAAGCACCTTGGCGGCCGAATGACCAACCTCGCGCATCTTTTCCTGCGGGCTCAATCACAGCACAGTACTTCCGTGCAACAACCTTGGTAGTTCCATGGAAATTTTTGTTTTTTTCTGTGAACAGGCAGGGGTAAGTAAAGCTTTGGCTCCCCATATGTGGAACCTCTCCAAAAGTCCGCGCTTCCGATTTGCTCGCCGACCGTGGCCTTGCAGTTCTCGTTCAGTCAGAAAGCGGCTGTTCCCCGGCAGCACTGGCGGCGACGTCGGTATCCACAAAATTGGACTGCAAACTTTAGGGAACCGGGGATAACGTCTTCGAATCCGACGTGGTCGGACACTCGATCTGGCCGAAAAGCCGACATCGCGTCTTGGATGGAGGGGCGATGTTTGTCGGTTTTGTCAGACGACTGAGATGTAGGCTTCGGCCTACTCCCGGGTGCTTTGCTCTGTGACTGAGAGACGAATTGCCGACGTCAGGTAACCAAGTGGTTTCTTCAAGACATCGCTAGCGGGCATCGTCACAAGGAAACAAACGCGATTACAGAGAAAGATGCAAGCCAAGAGAACGTTGCTGTCACTTAGGAACTGCTTCTCTTTCGATGCCTTGGCTGTCGTTTCACAGTTCATCTCTGCCAAAACAGTGAAGGCGCTATGCAATCCATGGTTGATATGCGGATGCACATGTGTGATTATGTTGTAGTAGACGAGATTATGCCGGGGCAATACCGGGCAGGAAGCGGTTCTTTCAGGTGTAGAAAAGAGGTGTGAACCGCGCTGCCGGGACCCCTCGAAGGCGGCTTGAGAATAGCCATCAGTCACTGCCAGTATTCCCTGGACCGCCCTTGGCAACTGTCCACAAGCAAAGTCGATTGCCCATCGTGGAGGAAAGATCTATGTCCAAAACCTCAGGTTTCTGTAGCATAAAGACAAGCGGAAAATCAATTAGAGAATCAGACTTTTTGTTTTGGGCTCCCGCGTATCTAGCTTAGGCTTAGGCGTGAATGGTAAACTCGCCGGATCGATCGCAAACATGAACAACTCACTCTAACCTCTCTCTCAATTCTTACCATATCATGGGAATTAGGTATAGTGCAAAGAAAACGGAGTACGCTGTTACAAATGTGTTCTCTCAATCATAATTGATTCACACTAAGGAATCCATCTCGCTTCTATTTTCAACCTGATAACCAATCGACAGTCGAAAGCTCCTACTCCACGGTATCATTGCTCTTATGTAGAGGCCGGCGCCAAATTCAAGGCAGCTCAACTTCGATCAAACTTTCGACGCCTTTTCCGCCACTCCATACCTTGACAATTTTTAGGCCTGCTTTGTTTTCAAGCAATTTATACCAATCGCTTTCTGTTCGCTCCGTGGAAGAGAAAAGCGTTAGCATGACCATATCAAGAGCAGAAGTCTCCCAGTAGGCGCCCATTGACGGAATGACGTTCTCATTGATGAGCAACTTGCTGTACCCGGGCTTCATGGCAGCCTTGATATGGGCCAATATCTTGACACAAACATCGTCAGGCCAGTCGTGCAAACAGGAGTGCATGTAGTACGCGCGTGCACCCTTGACCGGCTGCTCGGTTAGGAAGTCATGTTCCATGGCTATGACATCTGAGTTAAGTTCCTTGATCTGACCAATGACAACGGGCAAGTCCTGAAGAATGAGTTTGCCAGGGGTGTTTGGGTGCATGCGGCGGAACTCCATGATATCGTGACCAATACTTCCGCCGATGTCCACAAAGAAGGGAGCCTCGGGACTTTGGTCAGCGCCGGCGATAAGTCTCTCCTCCACGGGGAAGACTCTTTGATCCGACCAGGAGACACGACCTTGACGATAACCAGACATATGGTTGTTAAAATGAGGACCATCTAGTCTTCATTAGCGGCCGGGAATTTTCAAGCTTTCGATGTACTTACAGCCAAGAGATTGCTGCCACGAGAACATGTCCTGTTCGGTGCCGTATGCATACATAAGTGGAGTATCTTTGGCATCGCCTGGGTTCTTGTAGCCTCTTTTACGTGAATATTCGTGAAACCTAAGCGGGGCAGCGCCGGTGCAAGAGGTCCTGATATAGCGGGTTAGCGTATATTACAAAACGGTGCAGGCATAAGGTCCGAAGCAGAAAAGCAGAATTGAACATGATATGGCTGCAAATCATGAACTCACATGGCAATGTACCCATCCCCAATCATAGGGAGGCTCATAGACTTGGAGAAGTTGGTCGGCTGGTACTCGTCAAGCCCAGTCTCTTTGATGTATCCCATGGCACCGAGATGGCGCATGAGACGGCCTAGAAGCCTTGTGTGAGCACATAGTCATGTTTCGAAGTGGTGGGCTTATGAGACTCACCTAGAAGTACTGGGTCAACACCAAGACTTGCCGCGAGCTCCCCGACCTTTTGCGGTCTATCCCCATTCTCAGCCATCAGACTCCACAGGCCTGCGTCGACGCCGAAGTTGAGGGCAGCCAGGGCACCTGTCTTGAATTATATATTAGCAAATCTAGAAAACTCTGTAGAAGATGGTCAAAAGGCCCGTACCTGTGCCCAGCAGTGCTTTATCATGGTCTCTCTAGGGGTTTCCAGCGCCTGTACCATGGTGCGAGCTTTGATCAAGAGGTGTCGACGGGCCTCGTCACTGCCAGTAGACAGTTCAGTAACGCCAGCAGTGATGTCATTGAGGAGGTCTCGTATAGCATCCAGATCATTGGGCTTTGTGGCGATTGTAGCGTCCACAACAGCCTCGATTTTGGTGTGGTTCATTCCGTTGGTTCCGTTGCTTTTCGTCATATTGAATGGTGATAAGGAGACGCTGAGTAGACAAGCAGTTCTTGCACTATGGGACTATCGCACAACGTCCCGAGAGTGATTGTATGTTGTCACGAAGAAGGTCTTGACGCTCCGGGTAGAGGAAGTCTAATGATCTTAAGTGCCCGTTGCTCTCAACGCGACAGCCGCTAAATATGTCGTTTTCCCAGTGAGCGCGGAAAGAATTGATCAAGGGGCGACACATATCATAGAAACTAAGCCAAAAGGGGTTTTTTCTCTTCCTCGCTTAGAAATCTCCCCGAGTCGCGAAATATCTAAGCATAGATGCTGTGTTGTGAGGTCTCCACCGTCTGTATCTTTGTGCCACAAGGCTCGAGCGTGCGTCCAACATGGAAGAGTACTGCAATTTCCCAAAGGTCCACTTATAGACATGTTCATCCACATTAATCTCAGATCCAAGCCTGTGGCCACACAGTGTTCCAATACGGGACGAGGTATTTGCTCGTGGTTGATCTATATGAAGCCAGATCGTTGGCTCACACGTCTTGGCTCACTGTTCAAGTGGGCTGATGGCCTGTGTTTCCGAGTGGTCCCCGATTCTGGAACCATTTCGCCTACCATCCTGCATTGGATTGGAGTTGGCTGATGATTGAAAGCTTTAATCTATCATTATTACATATCGGACGGCACATTCGTTCATAAGAGGAGCATGCATGCCTTGCCCAAAATGAGCCTCTGCTAATTCGCTATACTGCACTTTCTCTTTCGCGCTATGTGGGAACAATCATGCCGATTGCCCCTCCAAGGAAAGGGGATTAGCGCCCAGCCTTTTGTGACGGGACGATTGACGGTTCGGTGCCGTTGCGGGTACAATCGCGGATGACCTTCCCGATGGTTCGAATATCCACTCCGCTTCCCCACCAAAACGGAATGTTTGAGGTTACATCCTGACAGGGGAGTCTCCGTATTGGTTGGAAGTCGACAGCCAGATATACATGTCTAGTATGTATGTGCAAGGAATCACGTCTAATGAGGCATTGATCGAATTAGAGTGATCGTCTGCCCCAGCCTGGCCCATTCACCCTCACGAAGGCTGTTTAACCAACCATCACAAGCCCCTTGTGCTTCTAGGTAGCAAAACTAATCCTGATTAGGTCTTTGTCTTGTGGATACACTACTTTGAAGGATTGTCGCAAAATCTTGGTTCAAAATCTTGCCTTATCG
Organism: Colletotrichum incanum; assembly: GCA_001625285.1. NCBI lineage: Eukaryota > Fungi > Ascomycota > Sordariomycetes > Glomerellales > Glomerellaceae > Colletotrichum > Colletotrichum incanum. The sequence goes on from LFIW01002153.1 coordinate 6,945, forward strand.
TCGTTTTGTTGCTTGTGGATACCTATGCGACTGTTCAAAAGACCGCATCATATGCACATCTCTATATTCTTTTTAACCAGCAAGAATCAATAACAATGGAGGAGAGAACAGGTGGGAAAACGAAGGGAAAAACGGAGAAACCCGCCTGCGGGCTTTGACGTTTGTACCAGTGGTTCCAAATTCGTTGCGCGGTTTCGGCAATGATCTATACGCTTCAAAGGAATTTTCACCACTGGTTTTAATTACGGCTGCGTGATGAAAGAATCGATTTACGCTAACGTGACATTGTGATTTACTCATTTCGGTTCCTGATGGACCGTTTTGAGTACCTCCTCATGTTACACCTTTTTTTCCAGGGAATTATCAAACAAGCCCTATTGGCCCACCGTCGGATTGTTTGCCTGCCATCCGGAACGTTCATGCCGGTCTACTCTATCTGCCAAGGCAGCCCCCGGACTCGTTGTCACAGCATCCGCAGGTTGTCAGGGTGCGGTGCTTCAGTGTAAACAGGGATGGTCCAACAATGTTCATGCCATAGTGTTACAGCAACATTACGTTCCCTCACGGAGAGACAGGGAGATAAGTCATGCGGATCAACGGGGAGCGGAAATGGACATGGGCACATCTCTCGCGTCTTTTTGCGCTATTGACCAGCCAGCCCTCCCATTACATTACAGTGATCTAGGGCATATGCAGATTCTAATTAAATTCACCGAGCTTGGAATCAACCTTTTTCGGCAAGCGTCGTTCTCTGGGCGCTGCGCGCAGGCACTGGTCTATTTCATTTCAAGGGAAATGGTGTCGGTCAATGAGCAACGAAACGACACAGTGTTAACTGAGAAGACTGGCAGACTCTGCCCATCTTCCCCTGGAATGGCCATCGTCATCAAACATCCATCTTTTTTGTGTTACATAGAATAAGATTGGTTCTTCTCAGCTATTAACGAGCATATACATACTCTTCGCTATCCAGCACTCTTCCACATACGAGTTCTTGCGAGCCACGAAACTTTCGGACATCTCTCTTCGTCTGCCAAACATGTCGAGACCACCTGTTGGTTCCGAGGCCTGGAAAGCCCAAGACAAAGGGCCGGGCATCCTCATTATTTGCTGGGTCGTCACTGCTATCAGCACTGTATTCGTTCTTGGCCGGGTTTATGTAAGAGGAAATATTATGGGAAAGTTCCAGAGTGACGACTACTTTATTATCCTGGGCCAGGTATGTTGCAACTTCCCTCCTTCTAGCAGATTGTCAGGGCGAGCTGATTGATCAATGGCTGATGGCTCTCGTACATGAAGGTCTGCGGTCATGTCTCTACTGCTCTGTCGACCCTCGCAGTACGCTCCGGCAATGGGAAACACATGGTTGTTCTCACGACTGAGCAGCAACAGAATGCCATTCTTTGGACGACTGCTGCCTTCTGCCCTGGAATCATGTCCTTTGGTCTTCCGAAGTTAGCTGTAGTGTCTCTTCTAACGCGATTGATGAACCCGGGAAAATACCACAAATGGTTCCTCTGGTGGCTAGGTATTTGGTGCCAGTTGACACTGTTCGTCACAGCTGGCCTCTTACTGGGACGCTGTACGCCAGCAAGATCTTTGTGGAACTTCTCTGTCAAAGGCAACTGCTTTAGTACCGACATACTGGTTGGATACTGCATATATGCCGGCGGTAAGTCGCTTAGCCATCCCCGTCTGCCCGAGAGACATATTCTAACTTCACACAAAGCCTTCTCGGCGTTTGTGGATGTATATCTTGCGCTATATCCAGCCATTGTCTTGTGCCGTCTTCAAATGTCGACTAAGAAGAAAATCGCGTTGTCCTGTGCTCTAGGCATCGGCTCAATGTAAGAGACCCTCTAAAAGCTGTACCAAACTTGTTCTTGGGGGGTTTATGGCTTTTTTTTGTGCTGATCCGTAATCCAGCTCCGGCATTGTTGCAATCTACAAAACAACCCGAATTCCATCACTCGGAAGCAAAGACTTTTCTTGTAAGCGTTAAGTCGAGTGAAGTTTGAACGACGACTAATGTATTGGCAGATGAAACGTCGGACCTGGTGATATGGACTGTGTAAGTAAGACCCTGCTGGACTGTCACCTATTATTATCGTCATTACATGTTAAGGTTTCTTTGTAATCATTCTAATTTGAGGTAACAGGGTCGAGGGAAGCACGATCATCATCGCAAGCTCAATCCCTGTGATGCAACCACTTCTCGAGTTGATTTTGAGGCGCAACCCCTTCAGCTCTGCTAAGGGATCCAAAGAGCCCCAGTATTTTGAATACTACAGCTCAAAAAGCAACTCTCGAGGTGATCGTATTGAATTGGGCCAAAGAAAACCGAAAGTGAAACCCAGAGACGACCTCGGCCTCACTATTGAGGACGGTGATAGTCAAGAGAACATACTCGCATCGAACAATCAAACACCAGCTGCGAACAGTCACCCAGGAAACTTGGAGATTGTCCGAACGGATATAGTTACGGTCTCGTACGAAGAACTAGGTCAGGGACGAGGAAACACATCATCGCAGAGGTGGAAACCTGTCTGAAGTGATATGTGTCGTATGAAGAGCAAAAATATAATAGATGCAGTCTTCGTTTTTAAAAGACTCATCAAACATACACATGATTTACAATCGCATCCATCTAGTCAACCAATGTATAACGCAGCTTTCCTGCGTCTCGATCCCTCAAGGTCTAGCCCAAGGGCCCTTTCTTCGAAATATAGGGAGGACTTTGAGGTACAATGACTTTCCTGACAAGATCCCAAAAAAGCGGAAAGTATCTGCGATGTAGATTCTAGCCACTAGTACTGCCTGCGATTGCTAGTTGTTGGAAATCCTGCAAAGTATACATGAGTGTAGTTAGTCAAGAGGAAGCTGTCTGTGCTCAAGATCGAACTCGCGCGATTGAAATGACGGGGTTATTATTACCCTCCCTATCTATCTGTACTCTATAGCTGGATCACAGCCATGTGACTGGGCTTAGCAAGAAGTTGCAGCAGCAAACGACTGCCAGCCACGCATTGTGACCGGTACAGTTTCACATCTCATCATTCACGAATCAGCCAGACTCCCTTACCCCTTATCTCCGTACACCCTTTCCTCATCGGTCTGCAGTGACTAACTGTGGAGTCACCATTCGATGTCCCTGTTCTCACTGGGCGCATGTCTGGTTTTCATTAGTGGCCATAACGATGCAGCAATAGAAGCTGTATTATGGAGCTTGTCTCTTCATCGTAACACAGTACAGATTTCTATGGTATGAGGTTGTTGGGAGGCCGAATGGTTGGGGGAAAAGTCAATAGTCAGTTACACGGTCGGTTTATTTGTGTCGGTCGGTTCCTTTGAGTGAAGTGCCGCTTGCAAGTTTTGTTGAAGAATCTAGAAGTCGTAAAATGGCAATGCGTTGAACACCGTTAACTGTTGTACCTTCTTTATGGGTAACCATCTCAGTAGTGGCGCATATGTTTTACCCGATTCTTTTCGTGGTTGTCCTCGGGGCCATTGAATATGCCACGCTCAAAATGCCGGGGGTGGCCATAAACTGTCCATGCCTGAGAAACTTTCGTCTGCTGAGCGGCTCCATCACATTTGGGGGCTTGAACATAGCGCGTTTTGTGGCTTGCGAACCCGACGTTGTCGACCAAAATCGTCCCTCGATCGGATGGCGCGTTGTTCACTTGCGGCTAGATCGAGTCCCCGAACACATTGCCCCTGCCCCCTTGAAGTTCGCAGTCCCAGTTTTGTGGACACGTATCGTTGGACAAAAGTTCCCACAACACCCCACACAGGTACAATATTACTCAGAGCGGCCGGTCCCGAGAGCATGGTAACTAGTGTCAGATTAGCTTCTTAATGTGATGGATATACGGACACCTACCAGGTTGATCAGGCGGCGGGGACAACTGGACAACTTCGTAACAGGGTATTGGACCAGGTGGCTGGTCTGATTAATTGCCGTTATGTATTTTCTATCCCACCCTGTATCCTCATAGAACCCCGGGGTTCCTTGAGTGGCGATGGACAATCATTCAATTGGGAAGAAGTGGTGGGTTCCCTGATCGCCTAACCCTGCCGGCATCCTCTTCATTTATGAATCATGTTTGTATCCGTACTGGGGTTGTACTACTTATCCACGTCCCTAGATGAAATTCATTGGTTACCCTCTGCCCTTCATCTCGTTTGCAGGCACTACCCCATCACACCGGATCACTTCCGCTTCGAGGATCAGATCACACAGACCCAATCATGCGATCAACCAACAGAACCTGTCACCAGTGCTACTACCTCAGCTTAATGTCGGGGGTTTTCCGCAAAAGGAAAGCAACAGTTATCTGACGTTTGGTCTGGTTGGCCCGAGCGTATCCATAAAATTGGTGGATTGGGTTGATGAAACCCCATTCATAGCTGGCTGACTGGGTTATTGGGAATTCTGTCTCGGAGCCACATCCTTGCTCAAGCGAGATGACTGTAAACAGTGAACGAATCGGAAAGTCATATTTGCCACCGTAGTCTTTTGGCCCCACCGACGCTAACCCACCTGACATATTTTCAGTATGGTCAGCAGTGGCATAATGAATGGGGATTAGTGTAGTTGTATTGCTTAAAGTGATCTGCTGGGCCTGCAGTAGATCTATATAAACGAGTGGCGTCTATCCCTTGTAGGGCAATCCTAGCCCGACTATGTCGTTTGGCGAGTAATGAATGTATCGGGTCGGTTTTAGTAAAGCGAGGGTATCCCAGGTTCTGTCACCACCTCACCTGTTCATGATCACATACGTAATCTACCTAGCCACCTCCGCTTCAATAACTAAACAAACCGTTTCACGCTGAAAGTCTTTGGTGAGCTGGGCATGCTTCGACCTTGCGATTCTAAGAGCGCCACCATCCCCGGGATCCGGAGCTGCGGTCTGATCACCTGGCGAACGACAGGTGAAAATCGTTCATCGATGCATATCCACGAAAGAGGCTAGCGCTCCAACCACTTTGATCGAAAAATGTTTGTTAAGTAGGACCAGAATCATGAGTCCCTCCCTGATAAATATGGTCAGTGTGCAACCCATTGAAGCAGCACATGGGAGAAAACTCGGTCGAATGATTCAAGGCTAAAGTCACGGGCTTTACAGGGCAGAAATTAGACAGAGTCAATCACTTTGGTCTTTGACATAAACACAAGGCCATAGGGTAGTTATGCCAATGTCATATTGGAATGGAGTGGGTAATCACGGCACAGGCTGGGTTACCTGTATTGAGATTTCTTTTGGCTACTTATTGCACTTTGCGATTAGATCAGTGGTTTTGACTAGCTTTGATGGCCTTGATCTCTTCTGGTGACTGTATGGCAGGATAGTGACTGAAGCGCCTTTCGTACTCTAGGACTTCTTTTCGGGACCGATGGCCGGTGTTGTCATGTTATTGTTGGAGCTGGCGGTAAATAGAGGTCCGGAAGCAGCCATGGCAGATTTTGCAGATTAGAGCCCTCCATTGAATATTATATGTAATAGGATCTAGAGAGTCATCGGCTTTGTTGGGCAGCATTGTGGATGGTTTTTGGAAACAAACAAGGATGGTTTAAAAACTTGACTTTGGATAAGATTCGATTTCAAGAACGCCTCTATGCCACAAATAAAGCATACTGGGAAAAGGGGTCCAGCGCGTAAGCCTCGTCGCGACTTCCCTGACGCAGACGCGAACGTTAATAGTCAACTTACACGGTTCGTGATGCTGTATTTCTGACACTGGCACGAGGCGTCAGCAAGGCAGTCTACTAAGTGGCAGGTAGAGAGACAGAGAGTAGAATCCGACAGTGAATAGATTTCGTGAATAGAATACGAAATGAATAGAATAGGCCATTCCACGGCCTAGTGCCAGCCGTCCGTAGTTCCCACCCAATAGCCAAATCAAAAGTCCATGATAAACTTCCCCACCAGCAACCACGGCAATGTTTCGTTACCAGAAGTTCCAGAAGCCAAGGGACTTCCTGTGGTCCTCCTAGGTCTTGTTGATGCAGCTACCCTTCTGTTGGTCTCCATGTCCTATACAGAAGGTCCGCTTCCTGGCCCCTTGCCGGACGCGCACGCAGCTGTGGCATAAACCGAATCAGGCAATCCGATCGGCCTCGTCTAGAGCGAAGCCGCGCAAGTTAGCGTTTTCTGCCACTCCTAGACTTTGGCACTGGCTCGCTCCTCCTCCTCGGTCTCCTCGATTTGCCACAGTGCGGGCGGCGCCAGCATGACGGGTGACATGGATTCGGAATCGGAGGGGGGCAGTGACGACGTCGACTCGCGCAACCTTGGACCCGGTTGTGCCCGACCATCAAGCAGGCGCTTGCGGCAGGCACCGTCAACAAGCAGCCTGGGCAGGGCCTGTGTCCGGGTCCCTCTGGAAGAACGCCTCCACCTTTTTCTCTAGCCAGTGCCCGTTGCTGTGCCATTTGCATCTAAGTATGTTCTCGAGGTTGGCTTGGCGGCCTGAGTGCGGTCGCAGCATGGCAGCGACGCGCGCGACGGTGTGCCACGCTGCTTTGGGCATTTCCACTAGGTGGATCTCGGGCGCAACAAAGTAACGGCCGTCGGGTGAAAGGTGAGGATGAGGCATCCATAATATTTGCTTGAATAAGCCGACGCGGTTGCTCAAACATACGTCGCCGCGGAAGTCGGCGTTGGCGCGTACAAACAAGTCCGCTGCATATCCATGTTCGTCGCGGATTTTGATGAACGAGTTGGGGCTGCGGCTCTCCATAGGGCTGGAGACGTCGACCATCTTCGGTGCCCACATATATCCTGTGCACACCATGCGCTCTACCTCGGAGAGCTGTGGGAGCAGGGCCCATCCGCAATCTGCGCCTCGCTCTTGTGATTATGCCCTGCCTTTCGCCCATCGCAGCATGTCTGCAGGCAGCAACACCGCCCTTCCTTGGCGAGGTACCTGGATCTCTCCAGTAAATACGTCCCCTACAACTTTTCATGCTAAAGATGTTTGTTTCCTCAAACGGAAACTACATAAACCCCTACCAACCCAATGTCCAAGAGATGAGTTTATCTCTATCCTAAAACACCCCCAACAGTCAAACCTCTTCCACCACGGCCATCCCACTCGACTGAAAGCTCAGAGAATCACGAGTAGCTTCTCTTCACCCGAGTCATCATGGGTAACTGGTGCGGAACTCCACAGAGCGAGCCAGACGCGGACCCGCCCCATAACCGTCATCCACGGTCAGCTAGCTACGGCGATTCTCAGCCCCCTGGCTACTCGGTTTGTCACAACGAGTCTTGTCGTGTTTTCAGATGGTGAGAGAACAGGGCGAAGACTCCCGGCACTTCAGTTACGTGATTTACGTGCCCAGCGGAAGTCTGTTCCTCGAAAAGCAGAAAAAAGTGCACCAGGAGCTGCTGAAGTATATACTGCAACTCGCGACGGAGCAGAAGGCCGATACCCATCGAAGCAGTTCTTCGGGAATGCCTCGCGCCCTCATTCTCTGGATCAACCTTTCCTTGCACACCCCATTGTACGCTCCTTTCACATCGAAGCTGACCAAACTGAGGACGCGCCGGCCTCGCCACGCAGTGTACACCTACCTTGGAGGAGCAGGAGTGCTTGTTCGGCTGACCGTTGCTTTCTTGCTCCGAAGTGGTTAGTCGGCAGCAGCCCATAGGACTCGACCGCATGCGACATAGGTCGGGTTGCGCACATTGGCGCAGGGTTAAGGCGGACCGACTAAATCAGGTTCAGCCGATGAGGGGTATTAACGGCCTACTATGGTGGCAAGCGGGTGACAGAAAAAGAGGTACACGTAATTAACTCAGAACCCACTCTGCCGATCCCACTGTTACGAGCAGGTCAGGGCAACCAACTGCACCACAAAGCAAAAGCTTCGGTAATGATGCACCTGCATCATTATCCCCTGTTCTGCACTATATAGTTACGCCGGCCAGCACCC
>LFIW01002162.1:0-185240 GCA_001625285.1 Colletotrichum incanum
ACCAGTACCTAAGCCCGAACCAAAGCCGGAACCCAAGCCCGTGCCGGTCCCAGTACCGGTACCCGAACCCAAGCCCGAACCTAAGCCCGTGCCGGTCCCGGTGCCCGTACCAGTACCTAAGCCCGAACCAAAGCCGGAACCCAAGCCCGTGCCGGTCCCAGTACCGGTACCCGAACCCAAGCCCGAACCAAAGCCCGCACCGCCGCCGTATCCGCCTGCAGCAGAGGCTGTTCCGGCTAGGGATTCTACCGCCATGCGTTTCAAAGCGTAGTCAAAACATAAATTTCATTTGATACATGAGAGTGACCCGTTTAATATTTTGAGGACGGGATGGTAAATAGCCCTGATGTTTTCAAGACTTACGATAGCATTACTTTCCTTGTACTTCATAAGCAACAGTGTGTACATGTAGTTATACATTTAATGGTTTGGTTATTACATCGCTACTATTGTAATACTTGATCAAACAGAGGACCCGTGATATTTCTCAACTTGCCAGCTCCCTGTGGTTTGGCCTTCGTTGCGCTGTGAGCGCTCAGTTGCGCATATCCTTTAAAACGGTCTATTTTGGTGGCCATATCCATTCTCGCTAATTATGCGCCCGGCAGCCCAGACACTCATGTCCGCTTTGGCCAACAGGACGATGCATATGTTCTTCACCTGCACTATATCAATCGATTTGATTTGAGAGGTAGTACTTGGGTGACATGTAAGTAGCCATGCATATTACAATAGCTAGTCAAGCTAAAACTGAGTTCACTTCCAAACCAGCTTGGTAGTGAGTGCAAAGAAATCTTTCTGTGTTCAGGATGCTCTGCATTCAGCATCCAGGGCAAGAATGTTGCGCAACACGTGCCGGTGGCCATCTATCAGCACACCCAGACTCGAACGAGATCTTTCGCAACTTCAGGTGATAGCTTACACATCTCCCGAAACCAATCACGGCAGACCCGTAATACACCATCACCAGCTTGGGGTCCTGGAGTGGGGAATAATTCAAGAACAAAGTTAAGCCCTCCAATGAGAGTGTTTCGGAGAATGAATTTTCGTATTTTAATACGAAAAGTCACCTATATAGTGCCCAACAACATTTCCCTCATCTGCATTTTATCCTTCTAAAGGGGACAATGTCCCTTCGATTGTTACTCAATAAATTTAACACTCGATTGCTTCTCCGAACGTATCGTATCTATGATCTTGACTTGGCTTGGTGATCTGCTCCTTCGCTAACGCAACATGCTTTTTAGGTCCAGCCGCGAGCATTGTCTTCAACCCTCCGATCGCGATAGAATGATTTCTTAAGGAAACTGACCGGCATGGCCAGAGTCTTTCAAAGACAAAATACTCCTCTCAACACGAGAATTCCGTAAAGAAGAAAACTGTTCATAGGGAAAATGGCAGACGGACAACCGGACGAATGCTCTGGTACCGCCTCAGCAACATGCGCATCTCGCAGAAAAGGATGTTGCTGCGGCTCGTGCCGTAGGAACAAGAGACGATCGCACAAGAAATCAAGAAATGGATGCCAGAATTGCAAGAGAAGGAAGGTAAAGGTGAGCTGGGTCAAGTCTAGGCAAATGAAAGACTCGGGCATAGTTGCCCTTCTACCTTTTAGCTTCATGACTGATACAGCCCTGGCAGTGTGATGAAGCCCATCCTGAGTGTGGTAACTGCGTCAGGTTCTCGATGACTTGCGACTATCCGACCTCAGCCAAGAAAACAACGGTCCAAGAACTCGTGAGAATCCATCACCTTGGGAAACAAAGAAGACCACCAGAGGAAAGAAGCGCCGTTACGGACCTGCCGACTCCGACCGCTTCTGAGCCCGAAGCAGGATTAACCATTATTCCATCTGGGGATGGTCTAGAATACAGTATCAACATTCCATATATGCTCGATATCCAAAGCCTCAAGCTGCTACATCATTACATGTGCCACACAGCCATAACACTTGGAGACGCGCGGGTTTTTCGAGATGTGGTTCCGCCACTTGGCTTCAAGTACGGCTGCATCATGCGGATAATTCTGTCAATCACGGCCCGTCATGTTGCCCGACTACGACCTGCTCTGGCGATGTCCTATCATAGCCTAGCGGACGACCACGCCGCTGCGGCATTCCCGGATGTTACTTCAATGCTCAGGCAACTAAATGAAGAAAACTCCCAAGCGCTCTACTACGCCACAGTACTCATATGCCTGTCTTCGTTCGCCAAGGTTCCCACTCCAGGGGACTTGCTCCTTGTTGCAGAAGAGGGCGAAGTTCCGTGGTGGGCACTCATGCGAGGGGTTCGAATGGTCGTCAACACCGTTGGCATCAACAGAATATTAGCAGAAACATCGGACACATTGCTTGTTGGGACATCCATCTGGAACGACCGGGTCATTCAGCCTGTAGTCTCAGAGCCGGAAGAGTTGCACTGGGAAAAGCCCCTGGAACAGGTTGCAGATCTTGTCGCCGAGATGCTTGCCCCTGACCAAAAAACACACTATGCCGCTCTTGGGCATTTGCGAGAACGATACCAGCTTATCTTCAGCAGCTCTGAGGAGCCAAGGGTTGATAACAGCGAATCACTCACCATCATATTTGCTTGGCTTTTTGTGTTAGAGGAGGATTTCGTGGTTTCGGTGGAGTACAGGCATCCCGTTGCTCTCCTTCTTCTGGCGTACTACGGCGTTCTGCTTCAGAGACTGGAACACTATTGGTTCATGGCAGGCTGGTCCCTTCAGATTGTGAATGGAGTTTCCACATTGCTAAACCCGCAGTACATGTATCTGCTCCAATGGCCGATGGAGCAGGTCGGGCTTTGGCAGGCAACAGACGAGTTGCAATTATAGCGGCTGGTATTCGCGGACAGGAAAGCTTTTGAGACATCACCTTGCATTTTTGACATATTTGGGACGTTCGAACTTCACATTACAAAGACAGAAGACCAATTCATTTCTTCGCCTTTGCTTTATACTTTCTGAATAAGCTGAGAGCAGAACAAAGGACAAGATGGCAAAGATCCACCAAAGGTATCCTAGCCAAACGTAGCACAAAAAGCTTTGAACATAGATTCATAATCAAGCGTGGACTACCCTTCAATGAATTTACGAGAATCCTGATCCAACATTTGACACTCCAATGACTCAAACTGTCTCAAGATATAGACTTACTAGACGAAGCTAAAAAACGTCCCAGCTCTGTGGCTGAGAGGCTCAGAGACCCAAAACCCACCTGTGTGGGTGACAGGCTTCTTCGCATTCCAAATATTATTTTTGGCCCACCCATCTACAAAAACCTAGGAGCCTTCATATATTAAATGTACTAACGACAATTTAGATGGTCTCGGCTTCAATGGTTCGCTCTCCTGTCTTCCTGTGGCTTTGCTTATTGTATTCGCTGGAGTGAATGGCTAGGCTTCACTTTACTCATGTACACCTAGATAATAAGATTGCTATTTATTCACAGTTACTTTGCTGTTTTAGGCACAGGTGAGTCAAAGATTTCGAACATTCTGGAAAACCCGAATTTCTGGGAAGCTATACCTCTCTTCCTTTAGATTCTTTGCTTCCATATCGTACATCTTTTGACAACCCTTGTCCCTAGGTTTGCATTTCGTCTTTGCCCACTCTCATCAGATCTATCATTTCATCCGGTTTCGCAGACAAAGAACACCACGACGATCGGCTAGGAACACGGCGTCCTTGCCATCCATCGCTCCCATCCATGCCGGACCGGGCATCGGTATCCCGAATTAGTCTCGCCTTGCCACTCTCCCCAGAGAGTTCATCGTAGAGGTCATGAAACAGCTGGTGGCTAACCCAGCTGCCCAACTGTCCCTTGTTCAGCTTGAGTAGTTGGAACTTTGGAAAGCTCGCTGGATCCTTTCGAATTTCGATGGAATTCCGATTCTTTTCCCGTCTATCACGCACTTAACTATCGGCGGTGCGATGGCATTTGGATCCCGCCTTCGAAGAACGTGGTCACTGAAGGTAAGACATGGTGTCGCACTGTCGTACTTCACCAATACGAAGTTGTATTACTTACCACCCTGTGATGACAGGAACAATATCTACGAAGAGCAAAAGAAACCAGGTAAAGGCGGATTCGTCGAAACAATTGGTCACAAGCAACAGACGTAACAAACACAAAGTTTACAACAGCATTCCGCATTCGCGAGCTTCATGTTCCGGATGATTGAATGTGCATTATGCATCCGGATGATCGAGGCTTGTCTACATCGTTACTTATCGCACTGATGGGAAACCTGGAAGAATATCATTTTGCAGCCTCGATGTTATTCTCTCCGAGCCACATTTGATGACAGGCCAGGTTTCAAGCACAATGGAACACATAACTAAGAGTCTCAGCAAGTCGAAGTTGTTATTACAAATTTTTGTTGTTCCTTTACTACTTTTTCCATTTTCCATTTTTAGTTGTTGTCCGACAGATGCTGGTTCCGCAGAATTCTGTTCGGAACGGAAGTCGCAGGTGAGGTTGGTTCTTTCTGCTTCTCCGTGCCAGGTTCACTCTGGATAGGAAGGCACTTCCTCAGGATTATTTGACCTCACCTTTGGGGGTTGACCTTCTAAATCTCCTCGGAACTCCCCTTTTCCATCTCATTCTTTGATTCTCGACGGCGGAACTGAAAAAGCCTTTCCAACCTACCTTTTCCGCTGCCTCCAGTTGGCATCGCCATCCACCTACCATTCACTTCCTCTCCGCCAGCAGCGAAATGGATGCCCCGGAGACGGACGTTACCAAGACCGGCGACAGCGCCACTGTCATGGAGGTTGCTCCCACTCCGAGAACCTACCTGGTCACACTCCCACGAGAGCTAATCCTCCAGGTCATCAAGATCTGCCACGAGAGCAGTCCTGCCCGAGCGGGTTATTTATGGAACGGAGCGTACCGTGAAACCGTCGTCAAGCTCTCCCGCGTCAACAAGTGCCTTCGGACACTAAGCATCCCGTACATTTTTGAAAACATGAAGCTGCTTGCCAACGAAGACAGCCTCGATGCTCGGCTGCAAGCCATTGAGGGAAACGCCTTGATCATTAATGCCGCTCGGTAGGTGCATGTTCCACGCACCCTCCTTGCCCACCGTATACTCATAGAGACTAACCCGTCTAAGATACCTGTCCCTTGAGACACATGGCTCTGAGCGGGCACCTTCCCGCTGGGATTTCTTAAACCCTAGTCCTCCTATCAATCCCTGCGGAGCACCTACCACAGCACTTCTAGTCAAGGTTCTCAGCAAGATGAACTTAGAAGAACTTCAACTGAAATTCATTTGGGGAAACCGGTCTATGGAGAGGCTTTTTCGCAAGGAACTTGTCACGCAGCAGGTAACATTGCAATCCGTTAAGGTTTTGACCTACCCGACATCCATAACTGTCAACTTTCTTCCGGCAGTCTTCCACAACCTGCGCGTCTTGAGCTTGAAGACTCACGGCTCGCCAAAGAAGACGTCCGGCCTAAAGGTCATTGCGCCCAAGCTGAATAGTCTCGACACTCTCGAGCTGGATAAGGGACAGTGGAAGCTCACGGATGTTGAGGAGGTTGCTGAACTCTTCCCGTCGATTCCTCGCCTCCTAATCGCTGGCGAGCTGAGATCGACCAGAGTCTCGGTATGTTATTCTCATCAAGCTCGCTCGGTCCCACTCACCCCCTGGCTGTCCACAAGGAGACAGAGTCTCACCAGAGAGGGTGGCGCTAACAATGCGAAACAGAGCCTCATTCCCGTCTCCAAGCAAATGGCCAACCTGAAGAACCTCGCTTTGACCGAAGACCCGGTTGTCTTTCCTCGACCAGGACTTATGGATTCTGCACTCATGTGCGAAATCGAGCTCCTTAGAGAATATCACCCGCTCCGAGAAGACAGCCATGACAACGCCTTGGAGTTTTTCCGACAATGCCCTCAGCTAGAAGAGCTGCTTCTTAAACGGGACTACGAAGCGAAGGTTTACCACCCTTTGAAACAAGGAAACAAGGTCATTGATGTAGAGGAGACCATCGAGGACCTGGACTTTGGCTGGCCGGTCATCTCACATGCTGGAAGAAGCCCATGAATGTTAAAGACTCTATGGACTGGCAAGTGTGGAATAGTTTTGTACAATCACAGAAGACGAGCTTGACTGTGAATAATACCGGAGTTGGGACAAGGGTAATCATTGTACCAGGCTTGGCTCTCTCTAGGAGCAGACATCTTGCTATGCTTAAAATGGAAATCCATAGACGCGATACTTCTCATACCCTATGGCAATCAAAAGCTCTTCCGCAAGATACAGAAGTCCATCTTTCGCGATGGCTGCTTTAACAACGGAGTTACTTGGTATAATCGTTCAGGCAAATGCTGACACACCCACCAGAAAGGTTCAACGAGAGCGCAATCCACCTTTTCCAGCGCCGACGAGGTGCTCATGAGACTTGATGCAAGAAAGAATCAGGCATGACGGGGTGTCTGGATGTTCGCGGAGCGGGATCTCTATTGTCGTCTATTTAGTCGCAATAGTGAACGTGTTCGAGGAACAAACCTCCATAGTTCGATCATTTCAACTCTAGCCAAGGTTGGGGTGTTTCCACTCATGGATATAAACCACTGAACAGTGTTCTGTTTTGGGTATAAGACTACATTTTACTTGGCATCCTCATGCCGCCATCCAACCGTAGTACAGTCCCGTTGAGCATCACGTTCTCGATAGCGTGCCTAGCCAGGGCGGCAAACTCCTCTGGCTTGCCGGCGCGGACGGGGAACTCCATGGAGCGCTCAAGGCTGGCGCGGACCTTGTTGGACATGACGGCCGTCATACGGGACTCGAAAAGGCTCGGGGCAATTGTCACAACGCGAATGCCGAAGCGGGCAAGGTCGCGGGTCATGGGGAGCGTCATGGCTGTCACAGCGCCCTTGCTCGCGGCGTAGGCGACCTGGCCCTTTTGGCCGTCGAAGGCGGCGGACGACGCGACCATGATCACAACGCCGCGCTCGCCGTCTGGCGACAAGGGTTCATTCTTGGCCATAAGGGCCAGCGCCTGGCGGGTGAGGTCGATGGTACCACGGAGGTTGATGTTGAGCACAAAGTCCCAGTCGTCGAGGCTGAAGGGGTTGCCGTCACGGTCAAGTATCTGCAAGGACGTTAGACGCCAGGACGCTGATTTGGCCGGGGCGTTTTCGTACCGTTGAAGGGTTTCCGACGCCGGCCGCGGGGATGACACCACCGACGGGCTTGCCGGACTGCTTCACCCATGCGGCGGTGCCCTGGACGGCGGCCTCGATGCTCTTGGTGTCTAGGACGTCGCAGGCAAAGAACTTGGCCGAGGAGCCCAGCTTGGAGACCAGCTCGTTGGCGTTGTCCTCATTCATGTCAAGAATGGCGGCGTTTCCTCCATTTTTGCATATCTCCTCTACGCAGGCCTGTCCCAAGCCTGATGCGCTGTCATGGGAAGGAGAGTCAGCGTCGTGGCATTTACATGTGATCAGGGATGGATCAGATAGGAGGGGGCAGCTGGGGGATATCTTGCTTACCCGCCCGAAATGATAAATGTGCGGCCTTCAATCTTCATGATGAGGTGAGTTGTCTATGTAAAGTATAAGCTCTTGTCACATGTGTGGGAGTTGCGATGTTGGATGGATGTCAGTCTGTGTCGGGGTGAACTTACAGCGGGTGCTCCACTGAAGCTCGGTTAGTCCGGTGATGTCAAGCCTCGGCAGCCATTGTCTCTCTCGGTGAGCAGCCCGTTGAGGTACAGAAGCCCGGGCCACTGGTGTCGGTGAGCCGTCTAGCCACAATTAGAGTGATGAGGTGGGTAGATACGTACTCCCATCCGCCCGCGACTGCGGTGTGTCAGTGCTGATAGCTGATAGTCATAAGTACGTACCGCAGCGTGACGCTCAGGCCTTCCGCGTATCGAAAGCGCGGAAGGTGCGAAAAAGGTCCATCCCATGTTGCAGGTTCCCAGCAGCGGGCCCAGTTGTTTGGTGCTTGGTCTGCCGTCATTGTGTTGTCGCACCCAAGTCCCAAATCCAGAAGAATACCACCACCACAACCACCACCACCACCTCCCGTCAAACCGCAGCACATCAACATCCCTTGCTCAACTCGAAACATACGCCTTTTTGCCCTGCTCGTTGCGACCTCAACGTCGCCGCCAGCTCTTCTCGCCCTTCGACAGTCCCTGCTTACAAACTGCACGATCCCTTGCCGGCCTTATCGCTGCTGCGCCGCTACCCGACTTTTCCGATTACACACCGCACCGCACCGCACCACCGCACCGCACTGCAGTAAACATTTCACACAGCCACGATGACGAGACCGCGCCGCTCCAGCGCCGCGAGCGAGGAGAGCAACGGAACCGCCGGCGAGCAGGTTAGAAACTCGCTCGTACAGACCGCACGAGGAGGAACACTTTGCTGATGCTTTGCGCAGGAGCTGGGTAGCATGTACGACTACTTGGCTAAGATTATCTTGCTAGGACCGAGCGGGACAGGAAAGTGAGTTGCATTATATTTGGAGGGAGGGCACGCGACCGGCTCCGTTGCCGCATGCTGGGTGACGGCACACAGCTAATCGTTGTCTTGCAACACAGGTCCTGCTTGCTTCACCGCTTCGTCAAGAACGAATGGAGAGTCTTATCGTCCCAAACCATCGGCGTCGAGTTTGCGAGCAAAATCATCAAGGTCGGCACCGGTTCCCGGCGGAAACGGATCAAGCTACAGGTATGACTGCGGCGATGTTCTCCATTATCAAGAAGAGGGAACAAGCATGCTGACATCCGGGGTGGGCAGCTTTGGGACACGGCCGGCACCGAACGATTCCGCTCCGTTTCTCGATCATATTACCGCGGCGCCGCTGGCGCCATTCTCGTTTACGATGTCACGAATCACAGCAGTTTCCGCGGATTACAACCGTTCCTCAACGATGCCCGCGCCCTCGCATCGCCAAACTTATCCTGTCTTTTGGTCGGAAACAAGCTCGACCTCGCATCTGATCCTCTCATCGACACGAGTCTGCCACCGCCAACACCAAGCAGCGTCGGTTCCATGTCGTACTTTGCAAATGGCTCCGCAGGTTCAGGGGGGACCATTCTGCCATCGCTCGGCACCCAACAGAAGGCCACCGAGGCACCGGAGGGGCGAGAGGTCAGCAACGCGGACGCAAACAGATGGGCGAGCACGGTCGGGATCCCCGTGGTGATGGAGGCGAGCGCTTTCAACGGCGAGAACGTGGACGAAATCTTTGCGAGGCTTGCGAGGATGATTCTTACCAAAATTGAGCTGGGCGACATTGACCCGGACGACCCCATGAGCGGCATTCAGTATGGCGATGGGTATGGCGGAGGGTGGAACGCGGGCGCCAGCGACGGAGCAAGCATCAAGAGCTCCATGACTGGCGCGACTCTCGACGAGGCGGGCGGTGTACGCAGACGAAAGGGAAGACGAAATACCCGCAGCGGCGCGAACTGGGGCTTGCGTGACTGGGAAGAGGTGTTTACTCTGACTAACCGACGCAGAGGCGGCAACTGCTGTTGAAAATTGGCGGAAGCAGAATAAGAGGAGGATCGGGAAATAGTCTTCCTTCTAGAGTGAGGATCACGTCGGCCCGAGACAAACGATGAGGTTCTTCGGGAATGGAGTTTCGGAAGGAGTTTTCATAGGATAGCCCATCTCAGGGCCGGGACGCGGGCTTAAGGGTCCGGGATATTGTTGGAGTTTGATTTACCTGACGACGGAGGGGCCATGTTCGCTTCACAGGTCGAAGTTTAGAGCTGGCGTTCGGGATAGATACCTCGTTCCCAGGTCGGGGCCGGTCGTACACATACACATTCTTACAGCTACATACGTTAATGATAACCTATCAGTATATCAAGATGCCGACAATGGCTTTGGGCAAGCTGGGCAGGTTGGGGAGCAACGCACTTGACAACTCACGCGGCGCATCTGGATGGCGTGAACCTGGCCCGATCAACATAACATTGCATATTGAGAGACGGAGCCTCGGCTTCCAGAACGTCTGATGAAGGTGATATCACCCTCCCCCTGGCCTGGATATATCTTGCCGCGTCGCTGTCGACGGGAATGCATCCGTTCGAGTGGATGTCCCTCCCGGGGACATGATCGGAGAAAATGGCACGTGAAGACTCGAAACAGCGAGCTGCCGTATCTGGCTGTGTAACTGTCGTAATGGCATACTTTTGATTAAGTCTCAAGCACCACAAAAAGAAAAACCAAGAGTTTGCGGTCTTAGAGCGCATTTTCTTTGGGGTGTTGGTCGTCATGAGGCTATCCCCGGGAGGGTCGAACGTCGGAGAATGATGCAGCGTCCCTCACATCGAGTCCCAAAGAGGAAAACGGAAGGGTTCCCTCCGTGACAGGACCCCACCAAGCTGACCGGGATGCTCACAAATGCTGCAGATGGAGTTGGGGGTGATTTTTGGGGTAAAAGCAGTTCCCCACTTCCTCGGTGGGAGTATATATCCCCGATGGCGAGACTTTCGGGGCCTACGACGAAGATCTTCGAATAGGATGAGATGCCGTTATGCCATCTGGCGACTTGCTAGAGGATACCGGCATGATGGATACGGGTGGTGCCAAGGACAATGGACTCTTGACTTGGTGCAAGTCCGGCTCGACTAGACGCGTTTTCAGAGTTGGCTCATGTCGATGGGACACAAAGAGCATCATTACAGTGAGACCCCTCGGCCATGCAGCCATGTGCGTGGGCTTCCCCCGAATGCAGCCCATCGGCTCGCCGACTTTATCCAGCAAGGGATGTAACACTGTTGACTGTGTGTCTTCCTATGAACCATGCTTTGTGTCCGTTGGAGAAAAGAGGCGTCCCTCATTCTCCGCGCGCGTACCTTGGGCCAGAGAGGGGACGGTGTGGGGGGACGTCCCGTGTAAAAGAGTGAAAATCGTCCTGGACCATGGATTTGTCGTCGAGGGAATGGAGATGCATCTCGGCGGATGTCGTCCCGTCGTTCAGACTGGGCCAAGTGGGAGCTGCCTCCTTATCCCTGGAATGCCATGTTGGTCCTGCATCAGGGATCTGTGGGATCCTGGAAGCTCCACGTCTTCCCTCGAGGTGAGGCGAGGCACAGCAAGAGATTTCCCAGGACAAATGGATGGCAGGAGGTGAGGTGAGGTGAGGTGAGGCAAGGCAACGGCAAGTGGAGAGCTCTAAAGACCAGGCATGAGTGGCGTCCATGAGTGAGGTATGATGAGCAGGAAGTGACACGAGCATGAGTATATGAGGACGGCACATCCTCCCACTCTTCCATACATCGGATGATTCACCTTGTCTTGAGATATTCTCTTAGCTTACACTCGAAGCTGCCCGTCTGCACTTATCCATCACCGCCCGCAAATCGTCGTGAGAAGGCCAATTGGGTGACAAACGGTGACTTGCATCTGTCCACAACACCAAGCATCACCCTGACTTGTGCGCCACTCGGCCCCTCACAGCCCCATCAGCCCCCGTCACCTTCCCCGTATCTACCCCGCCATCCTCCGCGGGACACCGACGCTCGGCGCCTTCTTCCCCGTCAGGCTTCATCGTCGTGCATTTGGTTTGTGATTAAACCGCCGTTTCTCCCCTTCAACGCTGGTGAGTCTCGACACCGCAACTCAGTCAATTGGAACCCCAACACAGCCCAATTGAAGCACCCATTCAATGCGTGTTCATCCAGACCTCATCCGCAGCTCTACCGCTGCTAACACTCACCCCAGCCATAACGAGCCCCAAGCCATGGCATCCCGAATCGTGATCCCTATCGATCAGAAATGGCAGTTTAAGCAGGCCGACAAGGGCGACAGCGAGCTTCTTGCCGTCAGTCAGTTCCCGACAAACGTCCACCTCGACCTCCTCCACCACAAGGTCATTCCCGACCCCTTCATCGGCAAGAACGAGCTCGACGTGCAATGGATCGGCGAGAGGCAATGGCTGTACAAGACCACCTTCGCCTCTGAGGCCATCCCTGCGGGCGCCAAGGCGGTGCTGGCTTTCGAGGGTCTCGACACATTTGCAACGGTCGTACTCAACGGCAAGACCATCCTCGAGACAGACAACATGTTCACCCCGGAGCGCGTTGACGTCACATCTGTGCTCAAGAAGGACGGGGACAACGAGCTCGTCATCACCTTTGACAGTGCTTACCTGCGCGGCTGGAAGCTGGTTGAGAAGTACCCCGACCACAAGTGGGGCTGCTGGAACGGCGACAACTCGAGACTGGCTGTCCGTAAAGCCCAGTACCACTGGGTATGTTCGCTTCCTGTCTCTGGTCTTGATGATGGGCCCAGCTAACAATCCTAGGGATGGGACTGGGGCCCAACACTACTGACTTGCGGCCCCTGGAGGCCGATCAACCTTGAGATCTACGATTCCCGTCTCTCTGACCTCTACTTCGATACCACCGTCGACGACGCCCTCAAGAGCGCCAAGGTTGTCGCCCACGCCACGACCGAGGGCAAGGCTTCCAAGGTCCGCTTCGACGTCTCCCTCGACGGAAAATCCCTTGTCTCCGAAACTGTCGAAGCCAAGGCGGACGCCAACACCTCTGCAACCTTCCAGATTCAGGATCCTGCGCTGTGGTATCCCGTCCGCTACGGAAAGCAACCTCTGTACACTGTCACAGCCACCCTCCTCAGCGGCAGTGAGGAGGTCGACAGTCTATCCAAGAAAATTGGTATCCGTAAGGTCGAGCTGGTGCAGCGCCCCCTCAAGGAGCAGCCGGGCACGTCTTTCTTCTTCCAAGTCAACAACGTACCCATCTTCTGTGGCGGAAGTGACTGGATTCCCGCCGACAACTTCATCCCCCGCATCAGCAAGGAGAGATACTACGACTGGATCCGCCTTTTGGCCGAAGGCAACCAGTTCATGGTCCGCGTCTGGGGTGGTGGTATCTACGAGGAGCAGGCCTTCTACGACGCCTGCGATGAGTTGGGCATTCTTGTCTGGCAAGACTTCATGTTCGGCTGCGGCAACTACCCCGCCTGGCCGGAGCTTCTGCAGTCGATTGACCGGGAGGCGAGAGAAAACGTCAAGATGCTGCGCCACCACCCGTCCATCGTCATCTGGGCCGGAAACAACGAGGATTACCAATACGCCGAGAGCGAGAACCTGACGTACGACCTCGCCAACAAGGACGCCGAGAGCTGGCTCAAGACGGATTTCCCCGCGCGGTACATCTACGAGAAGGTCCTCGTCAATGCGTGCAAGGACCTGATCCCTGACACGTTCTACCACTTTGGCAGCCCGTGGAGCGGCGAGGACACGAGGGACCCGACCGTCGGCGACCTCCATCAGTGGAACGTCTGGCACGGCACCCAGGAAAAGTACCAGAACTTCGACAAGCTCGTTGGTCGTTTTGTTTCCGAGTTTGGCATGGAAGCCTTTCCCTCGGTCAAGACCATCGACGCATACCTGCCCAAGGGCAAGGACGACCCGGACCGCTACCCGCAGTCCTCGACCGTCGATTTCCACAACAAGGCCGACGGCCACGAGCGCCGTATCGCGCTGTACCTCGTCGAGAACTTCCGCTACGCCCCGGACCCGCTCGAGCACTTCGTGTACTGCACGCAGCTCATGCAGGCCGAGTGTCTCGCCTCGGCGTACCGTCTATGGAAGCGGCAGTGGAAGGGTCCCGGAAGGGAGTACTGCGGCGGCGCGCTGGTGTGGCAGATCAACGACTGCTGGCCCGTGACGTCATGGGCCATCTGCGATTACTACCTCCGTCCGAAGCACGCGTACTACACAGTCAAGCGCGAGATGGCGCCCATTTCAATCGGCATCACCCGGACGGAGCACAAGCACCCGCGCGACAAGTATACGCGCGTCGACATTGACACCAAGACACGCGTCGAGATCTGGGGGTCGAACCTGCAACTCGAGGACTTGATAGTGGACCTGGTCGTCAAGGCGTGGGACGTCGAGACGGGCGAGGAGACGTACAGCGAGACGGTGGACAAGGATTTTCTCCTGCCGGAGAACAGGTCCACCGAGATGGCAGCGTTCGAGGTGCCCGTGAAGAAAGCGGGCGACGAGGGACGGACGGTCGTGGCGGCGTATCTTGTGCAGAACGGAAAGCAGATTGCGAGGTACGTCAACTGGCCTGAGCCGCTCAAGTATCTGCACCTGCAGAAGCCCAAGAGCCTGAAGGCGGAGCTGGCCGAGGGCGGGGATGTGGTCGAGATTAGCGCCGAGGTGCCTGTCAAGGGCGTCGCGCTGGAGGTCGAGAGTGACGATGTAGTGTTTAGTGATAACTTGGTGGATATCGTCCCTGGGGAGGTTGTCAAGATTGGAGTTAAGGGGGCGAGCAAGGACACTACGATCGAGACGAGGTATCTTGGTATGTTAAACTAGATGGTCAACCTTGAGGGAGTGACGGTGAAGAGGAGGAAACATATTATGAAAGGCATGAGCTGTCACTTGATTTAGAAAGTAATGAACAGCATGACTGGCATTCGCCTTGTTCAGTCTTCGTTAAGTGGATTCAAACACACTAGATCTCATCAGAACAGCCAAGTTAACGGTGAAATATTCTCACCCGAGTGAAATTAGGGTATCATGATCGGACATATATATGCAGAAGAGCGGTGCTTCACCAGGCTGATGTTTTTGCACCTGCGTTGACGACCCAATAACGGTTCATGAAGTCGGCGGCTTTGCTTTCGTTTCGTCAACATGAGTACGCAAGAGATCTCATAAAATCATTGTCAATTCAGAGACAGTGGAAAAGCTTTCAACAAAAACATGAGTAGGTATCATTAAGTCTAGGAAAACAAAACCCATCCCGAGCGCCGTCTACTCAGTACCAGGTCTTCACCCTGAAATCTTCTTTATCCCAAGAGGTGAAACTCCTCAAAAACACTAAACCATTCAAGGACCTTTCAATTCGTATTAGGGCCCTGTTCATGCAACCAACATCCCGTCATAGGTCTTCTCGTTCACCACAAGCCACGTTCACCGAAGCTCCTGCGCGGGGTACGTGTACCCCTGCCCCTGAGGCGGCGGCGAGTTCGTCGGCGAGACCGTTCCGTTGACCGGCGAAGGTGTATAGGGCTGGGCAGGGTGCTGTTGCTGGTACTGCTGGTACTCTTGCGGCTGCTGGCCGTAATTCTGGGCCGGCGAGGGCGCCTGCTGGGGATACTGCTGTTGCTGGGCAGGCATTTCCTGGTATTGTTGAGGCTGCTGCTGCTGGTACTGCTGAGGAGGGGCCTGGGGCTGGGGAGTGTAGGACTGAGGAGGGTAGAACTGTTGCTGCTGCTGCTGCTGCTGCTGCTGCTGAACCTGTCCGTTCTGCGGCTGCTGGTACGCCGTCTGCTGCGTCAGGAACGGCTGCTTCGACTCCATCTGGATCTCTCCCTGACTGGCTCCCGCTTGTGCTGCGGGTGCGTTGGCCTTGCGCCATCTGACGAACTGTACGACAGTCCAGATGAAGGTGACCAGGAACAGAATGAACTGCAGCGCCGAAAGGCCGGCGATGGCGGCGAACATGGCGAGGGCGCCCTTGCCCATGACGATGTAGCGCTTGAGGATAGTGCAGCGGCCCGAGTTGATGGCGGAGCCGTCGGAGGAGCAAGAGGCCGTGACTGGGACGACGAAGGTGGCGCGTCTCGCGGCGGAGGCGCCCATTGTCGCGAGCCAGAGGATGACGAGGAAGAGGTCCAGAGCGAGGACGGCGTAGGTGTGGTAGAGGCTGCGGAAGGAGGGGACTTTTTCGGTAAGGACGGCGTAGAGGACGATGATCCAAGTGAAGAGGGACTGGCTGTGTTAGTCACGGTTCGGGGTCTCGCTGGTTCTTTTCAAGTGTGATGGGAATGGGGCAAGGTGTGCAATGGACGGGACATACTATGGCGAGGGAGAGGCCGAGCTCGTCCATGTAGACCCAGTGGATGATGGCACCCGAAAGGCCGAGGATGATGATGGCGAGGAAGAACTGGAAGCCACGGATAGCGACCATCCATGTTGGCGTCACAATCATGGGGGGCGGCGTGCTGGTGGAGGCCTGGTGCGTGTATTGCTGCTGCTGCTGCTGCTGCTGAGGGACAGCCTGTACTTGCGGCTGCACCGTGGGCTGCACCGTGGGCTGCTGCTGTGTGTTGTCCATGATGCCTCAACAGTGGGAGGGGCGGCGAAGGTGCTCGATGTGATATGGAACGAGAGCAAGCAATGGATGTCGAATCCACGGCCTAGACGTGCACGATGAATACGTGACGAGGAGGAAAGCGGGTATCAGATATCGTGGGGGTAGCCAAGGACAAGAATCCCAAGAGTGCCGTGGCGGAGGAGCGAGGACGTAGGCATACTTATGGGCTGAGACCATCATAGAATGTGGGACAGACGAGGCAAGGGATGGGGGGACGGGGAGTAGCCGACATCGTTATCCCAGGCCTCCCGTCCTAGTCAATTTGACCGTCCCATCAGCCTCCATTTCTTGTTCGTTCTTGAGCTATGCCCCATGTGCCTGGAGGCGTCGGTAGCGGCTGCAGAGTTCTTCCTGTTCGTGTTGTTTGTTGTTATTGCTACCGCGCGCCGGCCTCATGACACATATTGATTTAGTAAGAGTCTTTGCATGAGGCTCCTAAGCCCGTGTGCGTTCGCAAGGCTTGTAAAGGCTTGTTCCCAGACGAGTGGTGAGCGACGAAGAACGCCCAACTGTGGACTTGGTTAGCTAGAAGCGGCTGTAAGGCAGACTTGGGCAGGGGTTTAAAGTGTGTAGTGGTTCAGCTCGTCTGCAAGATTGACATGGCTAGGTTTGGGAGGGTTGTAGGCGCGGACAGTTGAAGGCGCACTCTCGGCATGGTCCAGTAGAGTGGTATGTAAGCACGTTTGTTGTGACTGGTGACTTGTATGTGTGTGAGTCCATGTCTGAGAATGCTGCCCAATCCAACGTCAACAGTCCAAACGGGCAAGATTAAGATTCCGCGCTGACCGGGGGCAGAGGGCGGAACGGGTGAGGTGCGGGTCCCGGGGCGCCCGGACTAGGCCGGTTCGGGAGCTGGGAGTGACTCTCAAGATCGCTAGTGCGCTTCGTAGCGTCTTCAGCTGAGCGGGAGCGCGGAGTTTTGCGCAGCTGGTCTAGTGGGCGTGCCTGTTCCTCGTCTGTTTTGTGGCCGTGTGTCGAATGGTAGATTTTCCACTAAGTGGTTGGGAGAAATAAGGCTGCTGAGTCGCGGCGATAAGTGAAGACTCTCGTTCTGGGGTGAGTTGGGTCTCGGCGAAGGGTACACGGCTACCATGCAGCAGACCCCGAACGGCAGCCATCGACAACTCCGGGGCTTGGCAAAGAGTTCCGCCTGCCGGTCGACAATCATTGCCTTGTTCTGCGTTTCAGGAGCCGACGCTAATTCGTGAAGGGCGCGATCTCGTATGATGCTGCGACTATGTGAGGCCCACGATGGTACAACACGAGTGAGACGTGGTTTGGATCGATCAACGGCGACCATCCACCCCAGCACCCTCTCCGCGGCCGGAAGCGGCAGAAAGAATGAATGCAAGACAACAATATGGTTGGAATAATTATTTGGATCATTGTCGATCGTAACCAATGCATACATGCCTTTCCTCTCATGTCATCAAAACCGTACATGCTGCATGCGCCGTGGAAAATACATCGCAAACCCGCCCAGACGCCCACTTTTCAACACCACCCCGCTCGCCAGTCGTCGCTTTTCGTTATGATGGGTTGGCAAATCCTCTAGCAGCATCCGCCCTGGTTGCCAGCCTCGGCCGCCTTCTTGGGGTCGACCTCGGTGCTGAAGCTGCCGTCAACCTTCTCGTTGGGACCGGCAATGAGGATCTTGATGACTTGGCCCTCCTTGACCTTCTTGAAGGCCTCCTCGGCCTGCTTGAACTCGACGATGCCGGTGACGAGCTTCTTGACGTTGACGCTGCCGTTGGCGACGAGGTCGATGGCGAGCTTGTAGTCACCCGGGCCGTAGCGGAAGCTGCCACGGGCGGTGACCTCCTTCAGGCACAGGGCCATGATGGGGAAGTTGATGTCGGCCTTGCCCATGCCGCCCTGGACGTAGGTGCCGCCCATGCGGACGACGTGCAAGCTCGTCTGGATCGAGGGCTCGGCGCCGCTGGCGTCGATGACGACGTCGGCTCCGGCGCCGAGGTCGCACTGCTCGATGATGGCCTTTGCATTCTCCTCAGCCGAGACACGCTGTGAGAGGTAGGTGTGCGTGGAGGCCAGGCTCTTTGCAAAGTCCAGCTTGGACTGGACGATGTCGACGCTGACGACCTTTGTGGCGCCAAAGGACTTGGCGACGGCGGCGCAAAGGAGACCAACAGGGCCGGCACCCATGACGACGACGGAGGCGCCGGGCGTGACGCGGGCCTGCTTGGTGATGTGGACGGCGACGGCCAAGGGCTCGATCAGGGCGCCCTCCTGCAGGGAGACGTTGTCGGGCAGCTTGTAGCAGAAGTCAAAGGGGGCGACCCAGAAGCCGGTTAGGGTGCCGTCGTACGGGGGGGTGGCGGCGAAGCGCATCTCGTGGCAGAGGTTGTAGTGGCCGGCGAGGCAGTCGCCGCAGCGGCGGCAGGGGTAGCCGGGCTCGAGGGCAATGCGGTCGCCGACCTTGAGGGTCTTCACGCTCTCGCCAACCTGAACGACGGTGCCGGCGGACTCGTGGCCAAGGACCATGGGGTCCTTGACGACGAAGTGACCGATGGCGCCGTGCTCCCAGTAGTGCACGTCGGAGCCGCAGATGCCCGTGTAGTTGACGGCGACGAGGACATCGTGGGGATCGGAGAGCTTGGGGACTGGGCGCTCGGCGAATTCGACATCGTGGGGCTTGTTGAGGATGAAGGAGAGGTTCTACAGCTGTCAGACTACGTCTCGGAGGGACTCGCGAATATGAGAGGTCATCGCCGAGGAGGTTGAACCTACGCTTTTGCCTTCGATACCGGCCATGATGGATGGATTGCGGGGTTGTGAGGAGAAGAGTTGGCGAGGGATGGTCTTTGGGGTGTGGTCGGAGCTCGTTTCACCTAAGGACAGAGGGCAGAGCTTAGATTATTGGGGTATTCGTCACAGAGGCCGCAGTCCGAAGTGTCTAGGGGTATCGTTGGAGAAGCACGAGGAAGAACAAAGACGTTGGAAGGTGAAGAGGAGAGCGAGCAGCTCCAGGTATCGTGGGCCGGCACAATGGGTTAAATAGCTATGACCGCAGCCCAGGCCCGCAGTACGGCGTGATGGGTCACGATTGGACGGGATGGAGGGGAGATGTGGACGCGATTAGAATGGGGAATGCGACGGAGCTTGGCTTGGGACTGGAGGATGAGTGAGCGAGAGAGCGAGAGCATGGGAAACACAAAATGTCTGGTCGCCAGTCAAAAGGTGGGATAGCTCCCGGCAACGCGGTGTTCTGTGTGACCGACTGCGACTGCGAGTGCCCCTCATTGCGGCGCGTCTAGGACTTTCTTAGCTGGATCCAGAGCTGGAGAGAAGGCTCCACGTTCGTGATTATCCCGTGTCATTACCCGTGTCCATGCGCCATCTCCCTGCCACGGCGGTCGAGACCTTTGCCAGGCTGTGCTCCAGTTATCAGGATGGGGGAGAGCTATCACCGGTGCGGGGTGGGGGTAAAAGAAATCAACTGGGAGAAAGTGGCTAGGGAGCTCTAGGTTTCCCACGTTGTAGCTGGTCCGTTGTGAGGTTCTGGACTGTGAGTCTCTCTCTATGGAGGGGTATCGTAGGGACGCAGGATCGGGGGTCATGGACTCAAGGAGGGTCGTTAGAGGGGCGCCGAAGTTGCAGACAATCGCAAATTGACTTGCAATGTCCCGGCCAAAGTCAACAATGTTGAGTCTTTCTCGCAAGCGTTGGAACACTTTGCAGCGAACAAGCGTCCAAGATGTCATAGGTGCGCAACGGCACTGAGCCGACTCTAGCGGCCCTGTGGCCTATTTATCCAGGACTTTACCCGCTCCAATAGGAACTCATCAATTGGATCCGATAGCTGGGTTCTGGTGGGGTTGGAAAGACCCCAAAAAAGATCTGGAGGCAGTGGGGGGAAGGGAGGCATTCCTGGTCTTGGGTCATGCTGGGCGCTCGACTGTTTTGGGACTTACCGCTCCTTTTTCCTCACCTTCTTTTTAGTGAAAGTGTTTCTCTGTCACGCTGTTTCGTGACCAGGCGCTCATCATGTGCCCTTGAAAACTTTTGCTGATTCCTCGTGTTGACTCTCGTTTCCCACCATGGCCCCCCTTTTCTGTTGAGGAACTCGACCGAGCATCCCCTTCTTCCAATGTCGCGTCTCTATTTTCCTTTTGTGAGTCTCGGGACACGTCCGTATGCGTTTTCTGACACGACTTTGTGCAGGCTCTGATCGGTAATGGAAGTTCGGTAATTCACGTCCAGCATCGGCTGAAACGATCTATGAAGGATTCGTCCACATCGTCTCAGGGCCCTTAGGTGCTGCAATCTTCGGGACAACTAGCAGCCCTCTGCATATAGCCATTGGAAGGTTGGTTTCGGCCGAGTCAACGTATCAGTGTCAAAGTCCAAGACTGCAGCCGCAGGGGCCGCCTTCTTATATGTAAATATGCCCCTGTCTTGCCGAACCGACTTGGCCTGCGGAACGTCCTCCCGGCTGACTGATATCTGGTTGGAAACAATCTCAATTAATAACTATCCACAATTCTTGCTCCCTAAACTAGCGCCGATTGTCAGGGATACTGGCCCAGAAGTTATATCCAGGTGATGCGGAGGCTACGGTCCTCTTTCGCAAACGGCGCAATAGGAAGATTACGTCTCGTTGGAATGTTTTCTAATCGCTGCTGAGTATGGGAAGGCGCCTTGATCCTCATAGCCTTGCATTGGTCGCATGGGTGTCCTCTTTAGCCGGCGGGGAATAAATCCGCGCTTCGAGAAGGCTGATCTTAGAGCGCGCTCGGCCGTGATGTGCTCTCTGGCTATTGTCTCCATGGTCGCATTTACCGCAGGTACTGAGCTAACGCTACTCATCGATGACTAGTGATGGATCGAAGCTTAGGGAGAATCGAAATGGTCGAGGAACATCATGCCGTTCCAAGCAAATGTCAGTGAGCAACGGCGAGCAAGGACACCAAGGGTATAAGCCACCCTTGGATTACAGCTAGGCATCTTTGTGCTTCTTGTGCCCGAAATGCAGCCAGTGGTTTTGAGACACATGGATTTGCAAACTACTGATGTGCTCACATAGCCACCAAGTGTAAACAATGTACAGGTGCTGGTATGGGCAGTGGTAACATACATGTAGTTGGAGTCACAGGCAGAGCTGGCCTACACATACAGTGCTGACAACAACTTGCTGGAGTAGGAAGAGACTCGTGCCCTTGCTGCCTGTTAAAGGGTTCAGCAATAGCATGCACAACAATTGCGATGTCAACGTAATATCTGCCATAGATATTCTATAGTAACAATCGAAAGTGCTACATCAACTAGATGTTTCGTGTCACTAGGGAAACATATAGGAAAGACTGCGAGTCCGTTGAAATTCCGACTGAAGACCGAACGACGGATGCTTCCCAAACAGAGTGCTTTTCACGTAGTGCTACTTCTGATCTGGTACGTCAGGCAGATTTGCTAGGCAGACTTTCGGCCGCCCTGTTTCCACTTGTGGCATATGTAGCTCGGCTGCCTGTGTTAGTCTACCGCGCCCTGTCAACCAGAACTTGCGGCCAGCAACGAATGATTAGCGAGGAAAGAAGGACAAAGCCTCATCTACAAGTGTGGCAATTCAAGAGGCGGAAGTAGATAGCTCAGATTACCCCGAAGATGAAAGTACATGGTTGGCAGCTAGTCTTTGTCTACGGCAACAGTCTGCCATCGAAACACCGTCGTGGTCCCTCTCGGAGAGTGTCAGTTAAGCATATACTGGATGGACCCATTCATAGCTCTCAGTTTTGCGGCTGCCATTGTACAGTTGGTTAAGCTTGGAGCAGAGTTAGTGTCTAGCAGTCAAGAAATATATGTATCATCCAGCGGACTTACTCAGGAACACGAAACCCTCGATGAGATCTGCTTCGACCTTCGCTTCATAGTGAACGAAACTGAAAATGCTGCCGATATAGCAAGCGAGTCTAGACAGAAAATCGACGAAGAGATTGGTTTGCAGAAGCTTTCGAAAAGATGCAGAGTCACAGCGTTGGAACTGCAAAACCTTCTGAAGAGCTTATACCGCACACCAGGTGGCAGAATTGCGAGTTTGAAGCAGGCATCGAGGGCAGCTTGGTGCAAGCGAAAAGTCAACGATGTAGAGGCAAGACTTAAAGAGTACCGACAGGAGCTAATGGCCCATCTTGTCTTCATCACAAGGTATGTAGATGCATTCAGGGTGCCTCGACATTTTCTCGTTTCAGTGGACTCTTCTGACCTCATGTCACAGCAACCAGCAATCAAGTGTGTTACGAGAGTTGCGGACGCTAAAGGAAGTCGCCCTGTTGATGCAGTCAAATCACCCAATTATGCTCGAAGAGGTCTCGGCCACAATCCAGAAGAGATTACGAAAAAGGCACAGGGAGTCTTTCTGTGGATATTCCTTGTTGTCCGTTCGGTCCATGAAGGTGTTACCAACGGCGATTCTCTTCCAACTTTACGGCGAAAAATAGACCAGCTTCCTCAGGACCCTGAGGCATTGTCCAGACACGTTCTTGGGACTATCGACCCGTTTTGCCACTGTCAAATGGCGCAAATGTTTCAGATCGCGTTGCAACCCGAGGAGCCACTCAACATCATGCTCTACTGCTTGGTTGACCATTGCACTCAGGACATCTCCCAAGTCCTGCAAATAGAAGTCGAACCAATGGATTGATATGACGTGTTCACCAGGCGGAAACAAATGATCCGCCATCTTGATGACCGAAGCAAAGGTTTGCTTGAGATCCAAGCCGACCACGCAGCATGCGATTGCTTAGGTCCGCGTGTGACCTTCCTCCACCGAACAGTCCGTGATTTTCTTCTCACTAAAGAAATGACCGACTTCCTCAGGGAGGGCCTGTCTGACTTTAGGCCCAACACAGTCATTTTCCGAGCTTACGTCGCACTCATAAAATCAATGCCCGTCCGAAAAGAACATTTCCAGCGCCCCGGTGTATGATCTCGGATAATAGAGGAAGCATTCTTCTATGCTCACCAGTCTGAGTTGGAATTAGGCCAATCCGAAGCTGAGATTGTGGAAGAGATGGCTAACTCGCTCAGTACCGAGCCTCTTTGGAAGCCTGTCTACTTCATCGAGTTCGCCATTCCCAGAGGTTATCCCAGTATCTCGCACAACACCAAACGTGCGACCCTGGGGCACGAGATATCGTCAACGGCTCTTTTCTGAGACAAGCGCTCATGGAAAATCTTAAGGCCGTCCATGAAACCAGCCCAGATCTTACCCAAGTCATATCATTGTTTCTCAAGCGGGGTACAGATCCTAACCGGGGTGCTCGGACCCAGCAAGTCGAAAGAAAAAACATCCCGGCTAAAAGCAAGCGGGTTACATCTGGGCTTAGAATAAGAGAATCCTTAGCATGGAAGGGTCGATATGGGGCGACTAATTAGAAATTCTTAGTCTATCCATGGCCGAGCATGGAACAAACTACTTGTGGGCTACCAGGCAAAAGCGTGTCTTGGATCTTCTTATCGGACATGGCGCCGACGTTAACGACACTTCAGTCAGCGAAGCTAGGTGGGACATGTTTGTCGACGCGTTATTAACATGCGGTGGATGACACCTCTGAGTCTTCCTCGGAATGGGAAAGTTCTTCTGGGGACTAACCCAAGAGATCAGGTGGAGATATCTCCGGGTCACTTGGAGCTATTGGCCCAGGTAGCGATGGCGCTTTTCCAACATGGAGCTCATCCATCATGTATAGTGAGTGCCGCTGAGCTTCATCTAGTTTTTCCGCAGAGGCTAGCAGAGCCAATCTGTGTGACATATGGGAGACAAGACGCGTTGAAATTGGGTCACAATTAGGAGTTGTTGTTTTAGTACTGAGCTAGTTATGGTGGCCCTGATCTTGATTATTAAGATTCTCAGAATTAGCAGCTTGACGAGCATTAAGTAATGCCGTTGCGATAAAACACATGTACTTCATGTCTGCTTGATATCGAAAGCCATCAGGACATCGTTGCTGAGTGGACAGACCTCTATCTTGAATGGAACTACAACCAGATCTTTATCAAGCCCCTTCATCTATGTTTTTTTTTTCTTTTTTTTTGACAACGGAGTTTTTGATTCATTCTTGGTGTCCGGAAGTCCACACCAATATGCAGCGGGTAGTCTCTTGAAGAAGTATGCAAGCCTTTTTATACGTAGTACAGACTTCAGTTAACATCGGGAAAGTAATTAGAATTACATTAATAAGACCCGAGGGAAGACAAAATCTCGTTGAGTGAAGAACATTAATCACTCAGAAAACAATGGTGCGGCTCCTCTGTATCGTGGAAAAGATTTGCGACTTACCCAGTCCGGCGCGTATTCAAACTTATTATT
This sequence comes from Colletotrichum incanum, assembly GCA_001625285.1. NCBI lineage: Eukaryota > Fungi > Ascomycota > Sordariomycetes > Glomerellales > Glomerellaceae > Colletotrichum > Colletotrichum incanum. Next base: position 24,450 of record LFIW01002162.1, read on the forward strand.
AGGGCCATAGGGAATATTAAGAGATGCAGCATCAATATTTATACCTCTTCTAGATGTTTATGGAACAAGAAGTTTTGTGGCTGGTGTCATTATGATTGTATTGGCTGCTAGGCATACGGCTTTGGACGCAGAACCCCTAGGATCTATGTCTACAACCTACTCAGTTTACACATTGTCTGTCATCTTGGGGGCTGGTTGTGTTTTAATCTTACTCACTATGCATATATCACTTCAAATCAGAAAGCTGACGTAAGTATTCTTTTCCTGTAAAGCCAGATAACAAAGTTCACGTAGGTGTTACCGTTCTCTAATTATCTTGCAAAATAATGCTCTTCTCGTAAAAGAAGGACTCATACATCAATTCTATGCTCTTGACAGATTGCAAAAAGATGGAAAGAGCCAAATTGCAAGCGGTTACTCTTAAGCCCTTTCAAACATCGTTTATTTGTTATTTTAAGCCATTTATTTGATGTGGAATATATGGGTACATGTTTTCTTTTTGTTGCAAACAAGACGACTACAAAGCCCGCCGATCACCAAGCATCAGACTATTCGCCACCTACGCTTGACTCCTATTCAATGCGGGTAGGAGTACTTCGAGTCATGCGACTTGATAGAATTGATACATCCTTCCCCACAATTGCCCTCTCTAAGCTTTGCGAGATTATCTCTGTACTTCTGATCATCAGCGGCTCGTGAGCTGGCGGATGGATGACTGTATATGTCATAGTTGCGGTAATAATCATTGTCTTTGCCCGCCCTAGATAATTTTGAGTCTTGCGACGCCACCGAGCGGTGTGAGTCCAAGGACCGATGACAGTCTACCCCGCAGATGCCATTGTCGAGTTTTACGAGGTTGTCTCTGTACTTCTCGTCATCCGCGGGTGTATTGTGTTCTCCCCGAGATGCTCTTGAGCCATACCGATCGTAATCATCGTGACCACGGTTTCCTCTCGCCTTGAGGTTGTAGAAGTTTGGGTAGGCAGCTTCAACGGCAGCCTCGCTCCTTGTCTGTATATGAGGTTCGTCTTCGGCCTGATTCTCCTGCTCCAACTCAACTGCGTCAATGACGGCAGGCTCACTTCTGGCTTTGATATTGGGTTCCGCGTCAAAAATGTCCGGGGCGGTCTCATCCCTGGCCTCGATGCCAAACTCCACTTCGGTGGTGTCGACAGTAGCGTCGTTTCTAGCCTTTAGAAAGGGGTTCACATCACCATCTTTGGCGGTGTTAACATCTTTGAAGACGTAAACCGGAGGATGGACAATTTCTGGCAGCACTGCAACAGGGAGTGCGGAGACGCTGACTGTGGCCGCTGCTAGACTAATGGCGCTGAGAAAGTGCATATTGCAGAGCTGTGGTCCGGTTTTTGATTGGACAACAAAGAGGAGGAAGAGGAAGAATAATAATAATAAAAGGGGTGGGAAAGATGAAGTGTAGATCAAGGTAGAGTTGAACCAGTGAGAAGAAGTGGCAGAAGGTGGGCGTCAGTGTATGACTTACTCTGCCAGATTACAGTCAACTTAGCTTTACAGACAGTAGCAATATATCGAGTTCAAGAATGCGCTATCTAGCTTTTTATACTTGTCACCAATGGACTTCTGCAACATGTTACCTGCATCAATCCCGCTCGCAGAGACCATGGCCAGAGTCCGCAAATTCTCCTGCGGAAAGATTTATGACAACCCAGCTCCTTGGTCGACGGCCTCCTCGGGAAATGGAAAACCTGCTTAGAGAAGCTAGCGTAATCGATGGGCAAACCTTCGGTAATGTCGAAGTGAAGTTTGAATTCAGCTGAACCTTCAAAACCAATTTCGCTATTAGACGACCATATAGTGATAGCGAAAACTGTGAACGGGGATTGAATATTGAGAGGTATTGGGCGTCGGACTTGCTTGAGCTTGGTCTGGATGTAGTTAGGTTACGAGGAATCCAGGAACCGACCTGGTCACGGGCAGAAAGCAAGCTTTGGGCATACGCAAGCGTCATGTGTAGCCAACCCCGCCCTGTATGCTATGCATACCACCAACAAGCTTACCTCGCACCATGGTACAGAACGAGATTCTGCGCCCCCTTTCTGTCGAGATCGATCGGAAGTTAATAGATGGGGGTTGGTGGAAAAGACATCAAATCAGAATGTTGACTTAGCGAACAAGCACATGTGGTAAAAAGCTCCAACATGCCATTCGAACCTCACCCTGATTAGTCTATTCAACCCGGTTTCTAGGACTAAAAAGATGTGCCGCTGCCATTGAATGACTGCTTGCTATTCAAGTTCTAAGCTTGAAGAATGCTGTCGAGCGGCATTCAGTGAGATCGGCTATTATCTTCTCGATTTGGTTTGGACACATAGCAAACAATACGGCATGCAAGGACAAGGTCCAATACGGAAGGAATTATATGCTCCGGGTAAGAATTGCATCCAGCTCACCCGCCTTAGATATTTAATGCAAATCTTGCTGTTCCAAATCTTATGTCGTTCGTCGATGACATCTACGCAATGTTGAGCTGACATCCTAACGAGGATCCGGGATTATGGAACCTCTGCAGATCACATCGGCACGGCTAAAGCTTCCCACATGTAAGGATGTAAGGGCACAGCCTCAATTGATCGCAGAGCCTCCATTTCCGGAGGCGGCTTTTAGTAGGTCTCCATCCAAGCAGGTTCATGGCGGGTAATACATGTCGTTCAGTTCTTGTGAATACTTCGATAGGCATATTGTTTGGCAAATAATCTGGACTTAAGACTGATAATCTTGATCAATTACAAGTCACCAATGTTTTTTGACGCTAGGGTATGACCGCACGAAGTCTACTTGTCTTCTAGGAAGTTCTCTTCGACGAGAGACATATGCTGGGATGGTAGCTCCATAATGGACAAATGTAACCCAGGATGCGGATTGACGGGCACGGATCACGACAATCATGCCAAACCTGTCCATACGCACGACTTTTGGAAGGGTTTGTGAGGCCGTACATCGGCGCTATCGAAGCGTTGGTTGGTGAATGGACCTGCCAGGCTTGGACCACCTGAACCTTTAGACAGTTTCGATTGCCAGCTACCCCGCGTGGCCCCTCCCTCAGAATAAGGCGGAAAAGATTTTGCCAAGGACGATAACTACCGGGGGAGCATGTCAATACTAATAGATGGCTGCTAAAAGCGCGTATTCCCCTTGCACTGTATTTGCTGGCCATGGGACATGCATGCCGGGTCGATACGAAAGCGAAGCCTGGATGAGAAGAATGGCGGTTGGAGTTTCGACCAGGAGATCCCGGGAAGTCGGCAAATCTCCAGTCGTGGGCGTCCGAAGGCTTAACCCGCCTTGTGAGGGGAAGATAGACAAGAAACCTTAGAATCACTACCGGAGCCGAACATGGAGGGGCGGAGACGCGTGTACGATTAGTGAATTCTTACTTATGTGGTAAAGTCAACACTGGCTGATATGACTTGGTAATAACGTGATGTACAGGTGCGGACAAAAACGGTAGTTGTGGGACGCGGATGCGAGGAAGCATTGTCAAAACAAACAACGTCCATCCCAGTTGCGAATTACTTGATCTCACTCGACCGTTAAAGCGTTCTTACGAATTTCCTTCTTCAAGCTCGGAATGCCTAGAGTGATCTGGAAACTACCCGGGGACTTAGTCAAAGGGGGTGGGAATATCAAAATCCTACAAAAGCCCAGACATGGTTCTGAGAGACCATCTTATGAGGTCTAAGGCATCGACCCTGTACGACCAGATCCAGCAAAGAACTTTCACAAATAGCGGCACTCGGCACAAGACAACCCCGCAGCTCCAGGCAGATTTGTTCCCTACAGTGTCAGTCGATCTTTTATATTTTGTCTTTATTAGTCGAGGCTTGTTTATTGTCGTTAAACCTATCTTCTTCAGATCTTGTTATCGACCCTAATCGCCTGATCGAGTTGCTCTACTCAGAAGCCCGAATCTGTAAATGAAAGAGGAGTAGGAACACACCAGCTAGATGATTCACACCGTTTCCAAAACAGAAAATAATGTGATTAAGACAAGTACGATAGCAAGAAGTTTTCTGGCTCCAACTTTTGACAAGGCATGATACTTCCCCACGCGTTGATCGTCTTCGGCGGGAGGTCCGGAAGATACAGCATTTTTTCGTCCCATGTCTTAGGCCAGGATTGATCTTTTACTCGTAAAGGGTTTGAGTGGTTACGCGCCGACTTTTCAACCCCTCAAGATCATTTATGCCTCGGCCCGGCTGACACGGATGCACATTGAGTTCTTGAGGCGCCTGTGGTATCCCCCTCGGGCTACGCCCCGGCTCATCTTGTTCTTCAGCTTTTCTTAGTTCCAATGTGAAGTCTTTCAGATTGTACCCAGCTCAGGTAGCCGTTAAAATTTCTTGCCTTCGTGCAGCCTGAAGTAAAGGCCATCTAACAGCGGGAGCAGCAGTACCCCGTTCAAGGTTCCACTGCATACACGAGTAGCACGTGCAAGACTCTCATCATATGAATAAGGAGTTTGGAATTGCAAAAAGTTGATTTTGAAATGGTGAATACCGCAGACATTGGCGACTGGTGTCACTAAATTTTCATTCACTTCATTCTCTCGGACCTGTTACCACCTAATTCGCACTACCAGTTATTATGGGACTCAAGCAAAGGCACCAATTGTTTCAATATTGATATGTCAAACAGCTAATCACGCTTTGATTTTGGAACCGTATCCCGGTTCGGGGGATTGGCAGCGTAAGAGTGGCTTCGGTAGAAATATGTCTTTCGCAAGCAGAAGATAATCTTGGCGGAAACTTCAAGCTATGCCGTCAATCAATTACCAGCTCGAGTGGAGTTAAGATATCGTTCTAATATGATGCTGGGGTTGCCAATATTCCACATACTACTCAGCTGCTTATGTTGACGACGTGTTTAAGCTGGTCAGCGGATATCATATAGGTTCAAACTCGTGTTCGATGAGGCTCGTTAGATGGCACACTGCTGTCTATAACAGATCCCCAGGAGTGTAGCATCTTTGTGGTGACTTTGTGACCGTTAGATTTGAATTACATAATTGTGTAAACTCTTCATTGTGTAACTACAGCACATTATTTTCGTGTTGACGTTTTGCTTCGTATCTTATGTACTAACTTCAGTAGGTGCGGAACTCAAGACGTCTGGACTTATCTCGGAAATGGAAGTCAATCTTGCTAACCTAACCTACCATGAGGGCATATGCCATATGAGGAGTAATAATTACTCAGTCGCCAGCGTCCACAAGTTCTCGTCTGTTATCACAAATAAAAGTCATTATCGTGCATACACCTGTCATTTCTCGCCAACGATTCCAAAAATGAAAGGTGTCTCTGACTAGGTTGATCGTAATGAAACCAATGGATTGTTTTGTAAATTTCTCAGCTCTCAGGAGAGTTTTGCCGTAGGCGTGCACATTGTCGTTGGTCCTGGGTACAGGCTTGGAGTTGCTCCGAGCATACCCAAGCCGTCCGAGTTCTTGATATTGGTATCGGTACCGACAGCTGGGCCCTCAATTTTAGAGGCGAGCATCCGGAAGCTGAGGTAAGTAGTAATTTGTTCCTTTATATTAAATATTGGTTGGAATTCATGCATTTTGAAGGTGTCTAACACGGAATTGCTTCTCAGATTCTCGGTATTGATCTCTCTGCGAATCGGCCTGGTCTGTATGTATTCACTTATATTATAATCTGTCAGTCGGTGCTAATGATCGAAACTCAGCGTGTCTCCCAATTTCAAGTTTGAAATTGACGATGTCTTAGATGAATGGAGTCACACACGTCCATTTGAATGTATACATAGCCGAACTATAACTTCTAGTATCGATGATTGGCCGTTGTAGTTGCGTAGGTGCTACGAGTAAGTCTTCTCCATCGCAGTACTCACCTCTTTCCGCTATTATGGTCACTGGATGGCCATCGTTTCTTGGCTATGATGACATGGAACTGCACTGACTGTTATTGGGGAAAAAAACCTCGAGCCCGAGGCTATGTCGAAGTAAAGAAAATTGTCATCTTCCTAAGTTCCAACGACGGAACTCTCGAACACGATAGCGCTCTAATGAAGTGGGCTAACCTACTCAGCGGGGCCTGAGCCAAGTTTGGGCGACCCTACATGCAGATTCGTACATTCCACGATCTTTTGGCAAATGCTGGCTTCATCAAAGTCATCATTAACGTATTCAAATGGTCGCCAAACCATTGGTTGAAGAGCGCGAAATTCAAAGAGCATGGAATCTTGCAGAGCGAGAATATGTCATCTGGCCTCGAATGTTTTCTGTGGCCTCCTTAACTGGTGCTCATTTATGGAGCCCTGCTGAGGTTGACGCATTCCTTATTGATGTGCGCAAAGACATGAAAAACAGAGGAATCCATACATACTGGCCAGCGTGGATTATTATAACAATTCACTTATATCAAGCTCTGTGGTGTTGACGGTTTCAGAATATCGTATCGTTGGACAAGGACCGAAGAGAGAAAAGAACACCAGCTCAAGTCAGAGTTATTCAGAAACTTAATGTGTTTCGCGATGGGGGAAATCTTTTTTTTTTTAATTTTCTTTTAGGTTCAACAATCATTAGTAGACATTGCTTCGCCCAAGATTACATCAAAGGGACGTCGTACAGCCAGTGTTACCCTGGTACATGTCCCTGTTATACTCGCTGCATTGTGGTGCTTCTAGTTGAAGAACTAAGAGTTGATTTGAAGCTGGTGCTGGTAAATGGCAACAAAGCTTTCAGTCAATCACTCCGTAATTAATAGCAACAATTTCACAATATCACAGTGTACAGGGACTGCAGTAAAGGAACATAGATCGATTTTGCATTTCCATAAGTTCAAAGTTCGTACTCTCTCAATCTTCTCACTCAAATCCGCGTTCATGACAAGATTGCGAGTCGGCGGATATACTTATCTGGGATGTTTGCCCACAGTTGATGATGTCTAATAGATTACAATTTGGCAGAATCCAACCATGTCCACTGGGGACATCTATCAACCTCTCACATATGGACTCATGCACTCTTGAAAAGGGGCGCATCAAATTGTTCTTTTCTCTAAAGCATCTAAGACATCCCGAAAACAGCGTAGATTTAGAGCAAAGCTAGATACCCTCCTTGATAAGAAGGAAAAGAAAATATCGAGTAAATAATTAACTTGAGAAACCAGAGCTTCCGGACTTGTCCAACACAGCAAGTGTGTCTGTGACCAAAGGGGGAAGATTAGTAGTGGAAAGACAACACGCTCGTTTTTGTGTCAAACATGATCGCAATATGAGTGTGTCTGCTATACTACCACACGTCACTTCTACTATAAACGCTGAGCGGCCACACTAGTTGCGCGGTATCCATTCATAGGGCCGGCTTCACGTCTGTAGTAGTCCTCTAGGGTAAAGTTTAACGACTCTTGATTGTGTTTCTTGCCTATAGACCTGCATTACACGCCCCGTAGTCGACACTACTACGATCAGATACATCTTTTAGTATAGGTGCGAGTATTTAGCTAGTCATAGTGTAGCTTACTAACTTTTGGTGACTGCCCTTTGGGGAAGCATCCCCCACTTTTCTCTGCGTTTCCAGAATCCCGCGGGGGAAATTGCTCTTTACGGTTAATAGTAGGGAACAAGAACCTTAAAATCCGCGGGATGAAGATGGACAAGATGATGCCATCGAGGTATTCATTGACGTTCCACCGTTTCCCTTGCCTTAATGTGGGTAAGTGTCTCAGCCCTCGATCGATGGGCTGAACACATAAGGAAAGAACTCGCCGAGTGTATCCGTTTTGGATAGAAACTGGTCAGCTTCCTGTACTTTTTTTTTTCTTTCTGTTTTTTTTTTTGTTGAAATCAGCAACGAACTCGGGTACGCTCGGTCGACTTTCGGGGTCCACCATTGTAGCTCCTTTCGTCAGAGCATGCATTGGTGATTGGCTGGCTATAGACGGATGAGACCTTCGAAGTGGTTTTGGTGTTATGCGGGGTGAGATCGTGGGGAAGCTATGTACATGGAAAGGCACAGCTGAATCTACAGGACGGAACAGCTTTTAAAGCGCACGTTTCGCCCTTTGATTTCTTCGTCATGTTGCTTTTCATTCTGTTAGCTCGATCTCTGCAATTGAACCCTCCGACCCTAACCTAGAATTTCCGAGTCCCCCGATCTGATAAGATGCCGAACATTGCTCGTTTCCGTACTTTGTGGGGTATTCCCGCCGGCGACAAGTTTGCCAACTGGATTGCCTTGTTTCCCGATTTAAAGGCCAAAGGATACAGTAGGTGCTGACGGAATAGTCAAGCAAGATAATTGACGGCACTGACGAGTGCCGTATTGTACGGACAACAGCCGGAGTTGAAATAGACTATAGCGAGATTCCAACAGAGGAGTTGTTTGAGCTCAGACGTATTCTTGATCGATTTGGCTTCCAAGTTGTTGCGCAGTATGTCTGACCCAAAAACTCGAGGGTTGAAGCCCTTCAGGCTGCATCATATCAATGCTGACGTCTCCAGGATCATGTCATCATGGCAAGGATACTTGGGCCCTAGACCACCTGGATTAACGCCCAATGACCATCTCGACTTCTACCGCAAATCTCTCGAACGTGCGCAAATTCTAAAACCTGTGAAGGTTAATGCTCAGTCGGGAAGGTATGTTCGCCAAAAAATAATCTCTTTCGAAGATTATTAGGGTCCCAGGCGTAGTGACTCACACTTGGAACTCAGCGATATTTGGACTCTTGACCAGTCCGTCGAATTTTACCGGGGCACCTTCAGAATAGACGAGAAACTAGGCTTCGCCGGCAGGGTAACACATGAGACGCACCGAAACCGATCCTTATTTACCCCTTATGCGACAAAATACATCCTGGAGAAGGTGCCAAAGTAAGAGGCCGTGTTCCAATGCAGCTCATACTGTCCATAGAGGGGTTCCTGACATAAGATATAGCCTTCGTATCACCGCCGACATATCTCACTGGGTCGTTGTGTCTGAGAGACTTCTGGACGAGTCAGAGGAGGACAAGGAAATCCTCGAGAAGGTCATCCCCCATGTAAGTCAACCCAGCGTGTGCTTGCTTTGATGATGCTAGAAATGCTTATGCCTACGGCCTAGGTTTACCATGTACATGCCCGAATTGGTACAACCCAAGCTTCGCAGTGCGCCGATCCGGCAGACCCAATCTACACCCCTGAGCGGGAGTTTTTCGAGAAGTTTTGGGTCAAGGTCATCCAAAACAGTGCCACTCGAGGCGACGACTACCAAATTTCATTTACTCCAGAATACGGGTATGTATTCATCAAGACTGAAACGCTTTTGCAGAAGGTTGTTACTGAAATCCATGGTACTGACTTCAAATTTCGCAAAAGACCATATCCCTACCACCCTCACCACAGTCCCCGACTGTACACCGAGGTTGCGGATACAGAAGGTGCCCGCTTGGAAGGACTATTTTTAGCTGCTATCTAAATGCAGAATTATTTTAGGTTTCATCCGTAGAATTGGTCCAGTATTTTCAAGAATATGCGACTAGGGAATTCTGAACAGAGGGAATTGATATTGTGAGAAGACATGGCGCGTCGAGGCCTCACGTCCTGAAACTGGCCGCAATATCTCAAAATAGAAGGTTTACGAACTAGGAAAACCAGTAAAAAGGATTCACGGAATTTATATTTGTTGTCATTCTGGGTGTTAGGGCCTGTGGTTTTTAAGCTTAGCAAACAGGGCATCTGAACACTGATTGCAGCGAATCCAAGATTGTATTTCAGTGTATCTTTCACAGCGCTCCATTTTATGAAAGTCATCATGTCTTTCTCAGTTTAGAAGGAACTGTAAGATAGTTTTAGAGTACATATTAGCCGCTCGTAGTGATAATTCCCTTGAAGAAGACTCGAAATCGATGTGAAGCTCTCGAATTCAATGCTTGACTTTGGCTGCTTAGTTACTTATTGGAGGTTAAGGAGCCGGAAACCTTTGAAACATCAGAAAGATCTGTCGTTAGAAGAGTCGCTGATTCATATCCAATGTGTATGCGTACTAGTCTGTCAGAAATTATTAGTCTGCTCTCGCTGTATTGTTTCAGACGACCTAGCTCCTCAGGCGGATGGTTGTCTCAGTCATAAACCTCTGAGATAACTTAATTGAAAATGAGACTAGAGAAGAGCGGATGGAGGCAGCTCGACTGTGTGGACATTCTCAATTTGTTGAAGACCTGAGCAAAGAAATTATTTGAACGTTTTCGCTCTGCAAAGTCTGAATACATTCACATATACGAGAGAAGAAGAAAATAACCTAGTTCCCACTCGCATGATGGTTCACCAAAAACAGGTAGACAAGCAGTCACATTTTGCTGACTGCCCTGTCTCGAATGATGACAAGCGAGCATCCGTTCCTGAAATTCGGTGATAGACGCCTTCGATGGAAAATGAACTCCATTCTCGAGTGCTATCTCGCTAAATGGTAGTTCAAGTTGCGAATTTGAGTGATATATCAACGCAGCCGAGCCACAAGCGCCCAATGCCTTCTTTGGTAGCTTTGGCTTTAAACTCGGCAAGCATGAACGGAAATTATTTTTTTTGGGCAATAAATGTTAGAAGCGTAAAATTGGAGTCCTCGGTATTGTTGTGTCGCCACTTGCCAGGTATCCAATGCGGACAGGGTGACAGGGTAGCTTGGTTGACGAAGGGGTTCAACCTGACTGATTAATTACTCAAAAATTCCTTGACGCAACTACAACGCAAGCGTAGAGAGCGCGAGGCTCACCAAACCCTGGCGCAAATAAAGCGACTATAATTTCCAGTTTCGACTTATATACATGGGGCTGAGTGGACATTTCAGGGTTATGAGTGATGGTTGGAGCTGGCTCTTGGCCACGTGTCGTAGGACCCCCGTGGAAGTTACTTGGCGGATCAAGGTCCCCTAGTTTTCATGCAACCGGCGCTGAGATGGTGAGACCGAGCTGCGGCTCTTGCAAAAAGGTTTTATAAGAGGCGTATGCTACAGTAGAGTTGCTATCTTATGCCCCCTCAGGAACCAACCAAACTGACTAGCAACTCTTGAGAAGACAATCGTCGCGCGTACCCATAGGAATGGGGACTTCGGGCGGACGGATGGGATCGTGTATGGTTGGCACAGACGTCGCTGAGCAAACAGCGCGGCGGCTGCGTGCGTGCCGTCCCCTCTGCCGAACGCGTGCTGGGATCCTTGATCAGCCTTTGCACTAGACCAGCATCCAGGCTAGGTCTCTGCTGCGAGAAGCCTGTCGACGGTGACTGACAGGCTTTGCATCCTCGTCGACGGTCTGAAGGGGTGTCGTAGAAAAGAAGATTCGAATAATGTCCATCTCAGTTCCCGAATCGCTACTAGTTCTAACTCACAAGATCTGTACATAAATTCACATTTGAACCGAGATGAAGGGATTTCGGTTGCAGCAGGCTGTGTTTGGCAATATCAACGTTGGTTTTGCCTTCGGCAGAGGGCATTTTCCCGCGAGCTCTTCACACTGCCAATTGACTCGATAACCGACATGAACGAAGACATGGCTCCCATAGCAATATTCCAATGACCTACTGAAGCTCAAGGCTTATCTTCGAATTGCAAAGTATGTGTGGCTGTGTCAGCCGCTTTCCGAACATGTGAACAACGTGGAAATGTATACTAGAGGCCCGTTTTGCACTGAATCTAAGTCCACTTTGACACCCTAGTCATTTTCTCCTGTCTCCCAGTTTAGGATGCCCCGTAGAGACTTCTGGGGGAAAGAACTCCGGGAAGAGCGACGAGTCGTAGCGAGTCAGGCGGTTGCATAATGCTCCGTTAGTCCAGTTTTCTCGTATGATGGAGGAACCTTGATGTATGGGATGGGAGCCTTTGATGTCGAACAACGGCAGTAACAACGGCAGGCTTTCTTGATAAGGGGATTTGATACCGTAACGAGCTCTGGCCGGCGCCCCTACTACATATGAGACCTCGCAAATTCTGTGAGCGAGACCGGCAAGTGAGCCATCGAAGGGTAAGATTATATTTCTTACGACCAGACGAGTATACTCGAGCTGAACCCATAATTCAAAGAGACTTCTTCATATCCATCCTTCCTTTGTCCCGTGAAAAGGCACTAACATCGCCGTTGGATCAATTGCTGAACCATTTTCCCAGATGCCCACTCAAACTCCGTCCGTTCATTAATCCATAAGTAAAGTTCTCCAGAGTCTCTTTTCGTTGCCCCATCACAATCATTCAAACCAGTGGTATTTGGCATAAAATTCCTCAGTGTTTGAACTCTAGATCTCCCGTAGTAAAGCGTTCGAACTTGACCCTCACAGGGTCGACGCCTTGGTTGATCAGGAACTGTGACATCTCGACCATAAATATCTCGGGACCGCAGATGTAGTACTCGGAGCCACCGTGGCCGAGATAGAGTTCTGCAGGGTCAATCCGGGCGAGATCCATTCGAAGGCCAAAGTCGCTTGATGAAGAAAGCGAGTCATCATCCTCGACGTCAGCGATCTGAGAGCGGAAGAACTTGGTGGTGAAGTTGGCGCGACTGTATGCAATCTTACGGATGTGTTCCTCGAAGGGTGCAGCGCGGGCCGAGCAGTGAACCCAGGAGATGGGGCGGACGGCCTGGCGTTCGATGATGGTATTGCAGATTGACATGAGGGGGGTTACGCCAACACCGGCGGAGATGAGGACAACAGGCAGGGTACCAGCGGCGTGGGTGTCGAAAAAGAAGTCACCGGTAGGGTGGGTTAGCTCGACAACGTCGCCGGGCTTCTTGTCGTCGATAAGATGGTTGGAGAAGACGCCGGGATTGAGGTTAAAGACAGCGCCACCCTTGCCGACCTTGACGCCTTGGTCTCGTTTGACGGTGATACGGTAGTAATCGGGTCGCGGCGCATCACTGAGCGAGTACTGCCGTGATTGCAAGTGACCCAAAGTAGGAATTGTGGTGCGGATCGAGGTGTATTGGCCTGGATAGAAGTCTGGGAGTCGCTTGCCGTCGACGGGAACCATATAGAAAGAGAAGATGTCGTCCGTCTCGGCAACCTTGCGCTCGATGCGGAACTTGCGCCATCCCTTCCACTTGTCCTCGTCGAATTCACGGTACATCTGGGCCTCGCGGCCGATGAGCATCTTGGCGAGAAGCCAGTAGGCCTTTGTCCAGGCCTCACGGATCTCTGGCGTCATAGCTGGGCCAAGCACCTGGCCGAAGGCCTGGATGAGGTACTTGCCGACAATTTCATAATGTTCGGGTTGGATTCCAAGTGAGCAGTGCTTATTGCACATACGCTCGAGCTTAGGAATAAGCTCGCTGATGTGGTTGAGGTTGGAGGCGAAGGCCAGAATGACACCCGTCAGGGCACGCGGCTGGCGGCCGTTGGCTTGATTAACCTTGTTAAAGTGGTCGTGAAGTTCTGGATGGGCGCGGAGCATATTGGCATAAAAGATGGAGGTGATGGTTTCGCCATGCTCGCGGAGAGCGGGGATTGTGCCTCTGACGAGTTGCGATTGCTTGTATGTCAAGGCCATGACTGTGATGATGTGACGGGGGCCTCTACTTGGTTCTTTTGGTTGATAGGTCTCAAATCCTTAGCTGATGGGGGATGGTACCAAAGCCAATGACGGAAAGCCTTCCGGTTTGTGAGTGCGTCTGGATCTTTGGGCTTGATGTCAGACTAGAGCAAAGGATAAGGGGGGTATCGAAATAATAATGCAAAGACAATGAAAGAAATCTGGTTGACAGAATACCAAGATCCGAATCCAAAGGTTTGGAACACACTCAGAGAACCTCCTGGGGTCATGTTCGGCCCTCGCGAGAAAGATATATAAAGCCTCTCAAATATGGTGCATGTCGAACTGGTATAGAGCCACTCCGATAGACAGACCAAAGTCTAGCTTCGCCCCTCCCCCCTCTTCGTGCGATGTCCTCGCGTGGGCTCAAGTGCTGAAGTTCCGCAAGCTTCGAATCAGGCACCGCCCTTCTCAACGTTTAGATATCGTATGATGTGTGTACCGTAGTGTAAAAAGCAAGCCGGTCCCATGTGAACACGGCTCTCATGGGCCACCCATGTATGGATCCATGGGTGAGAGGCCCACGATGAAAGCTAGGCATTGTCAACGGTTAACACAAGGAACAGCACCAATGACAATCGGGCGTCCGCGATGAGCCGAGGGGCGATTCAAAATCCAGCCCTGTTCTGTCTAGGATACCAGGGTCTAAGGGGCACAAGGGGGGAGACGTGGACACCGCCAGGGTTTATCGACTGGATCCTGACCCCAAAGCCTCTCCAGCGGGACAGCGCGCGTGAGCTGCCGAGCAAACCGAAACAACAGAGAGCTCTGGGCCCCTTCTAGAAGTACCCTAAGGAGGTAAGTTGGCGGTGGATAGTCTGCATAACTTTTGTAATGGCCTCAGCGATATTGGAAAGGGTTGCGACTGGTTGCTCATGTTGATTTGAAGCAGAAAGTCGACCACTTCAGACACTCCAGAAGTCTTGCTCGTATCGAATCACACAGTTCAGTGGTTAGAGTATAGCACAGAGTAGAAACAATTTTTTTTTGAACATTCGGATGGAAACCCCCGGGATTGCGGTGGAAGCCGGTTGGAGGAGACTATGAGTGTGTGGTCCCCTCGCTAGCTCGTCCCTTGTCCCTGACAGAGCAGACGTCAGTGACACGCGATGTTCGGTGGAGAAGAGAACACGCCACAGCAGGGAATTGCCGAGTTGCAATTGCAAACTCGTATGATGAGATTTGCGGCTTTCGGAATGCCTAACTGAGGGTCCACGGGGGCTGCCCGATTACATCGATTTGCATATATGAAAAGTACGCTTTGCAAGCTACTGCAAGCATCGTCTTTGCTTGAGAGACTGTAAGAGAGCTTGTGAAAGAGACAACGAGAGTAAGAGGGCGGTACGGGTTCGGCACAAAACCACAGGCACTACAACACATCCCTAATTAGTCCAAGCAACATTTCCATCCCTCGATTCCGATGGGGGGGAAATGTCCGTGTGTTTGTCCAGAATTCTTCGAGTTTTTTCTTTGTCTTTTTTTTTTCTTCTTTTTTTCGCTTGTTTTTTCCCCCAGGCGTGGTGGTGTTCTTTTCGTTCGTACTTCTGCGCGTTCGGTTACGGAGTTTGCTTTCGGTCCGGAACTCCTGGGTGCTAGCTACACCCAAATATAAGAATTGATAATACCGAATTCATTACAACCTCGGCAGGGACAGTCTGTCTCGCCGACACGCACAGTAATAAAGAGGGGGCATTAAACTTCATACACCATTTCCTTCCTCGAGTTTCAACACAAACCAAAGAATTAGGGCGGTGGAGCTGTCGTACTCTGCTTACTGGCCAATTCAGGCACAGAGTGCTCGAACGATTTGGTTCGTCTCGCTTGTGAACGTGCGGCACTGTCAAACGAAAAAATCAGTGGAACTGAGAATTTGCCAACTGTTCCTTTTCTCATTTGTGGCCCTCAGATGTCCAAGAGCTTACTTGTGGCGTGACGGAACACTATGATCTTCAAATCTCGTTTCCATTCGTCTTTGCTTTTCAGCTCGATCAAGTTGAAAAGAGGCGCCATCACCTGTTGACGACTTTGATGGTCGGGATTCCCCGGGCCAGCAACGTGCTGTAAACCCCATCAGACACCCTAAGCTACCCCGCATACGCCCCCAAGATTGTGTGGCCTGGTGTTCAGCTATTGATATGGAAGCCATTGGCGGATCAAAGTGGTAATTGACCCGCGCGATTGTCAGATTTTCAATGCAACATTCACCCGCCAAAGCCCACTCGACATTCTCGTCACTGACGAACATATGTGCGTAGAAGATCTCGATGGGCCAACAGAGTATTGGGATTGGGAGAGGGCCCAAAGCTCCTTGCAATCCTCCAAGGTTCTTTCTACTCTCATCATTTATGACCGGTGTCAAATGACAATGTAAATATCGCTATATGCTCTCCACGCCGCCACCGCAGACAAGCTGCTTGAATCTAGAGGGCCTATGAAATAAATGGTCGGTTGTTGGCGGTCGACCGAGCTTCTTAGGCGTAAGGCATGTCCGATAACAGGCGGAAGGTCTTCTCACCTAAGCCTAGCAAGCCGGCTAAAAGGCCCCGAATTTCGCTCTCATTGCTCAATGGGCCGAGACGCACCAAGAGGCAGAAAGTGACATGTCGTTTTCCAAAGTGTTCTCCCCTTTGACAACCCTAGGAACCCAAAGATGAAAAGTGCTTGATGGGCGCAGGTTCTTCGGCGCCACTGAAACTGAGGGGCCCTTTAATATTGTGGCGGCCATTTTCATTTGCTTTTTGCTTGTCCCAAAAATGAGACTTGATGCAATGCAGGCGCAGCCATGGTTTTCGTCAAGTTTGTGCTATTACGAAGGGAGTCGCATGAAAACTTGGGGCGTTCCAGCTCCAGCCTGCGTGATGCATCACATAAGCCCGGTATTTAACTCTGTTCTGACAAGCAAACATCGTCCCAGAATCCATCCCCCCCGGCAAGCATGGCAATTTCGTTGCCGTTCTCGCACATATGCAGATTCGGAAAAAGCAATGTTCACCCGGTCGCCAGTCGATATCTGAGAAGTAAATAACTGGCTCATGGTCTGGATGTGATTGAACCGCTCTGTGCTTCAGCACCACACGGTCTCCTCAAACCACATGGCTTCCACGAGATGATGCATGTGAAAAAAGCAATGCGATGCTTGCACGGCTTCCTCCCCAGCCGAGCCACCACCCAGCTACACGCCACCAAAATACCTAGGCTTGACTGACCCTGGCTGCTTTTGCTAATGCTGAATAAGCAAAAGGTTTTGAACCCTCCAAAGCCGACAGCGTCGAAATCCCGTCCAATCGTAGCAGAGGCATGTCCTCAATACATTGCTGGAGACGTTGGCTCGACGAGCTTGTCAATGTAAAACCTCATCCGGTTGCCCGTTGTAAACCCGTCTTCTACCCGAACTCCACCTTTCCAGGTATCAATGATTTTTTGACTCGTCGTAATTACTCCTGGTCTGGACCCGTTGTAAGCACAATGTCCCGATGTCGCACGCAATACGAATGTCACCGTAGATTCGTGGGGCAGGTAGCGGGGCAGCCGTGTATGAGCTTCTACAAGCGGGTGTGAGTCCGACTGAAGTTTGACCAGGTGGTGGCAGCTAGCCCCTTCCATGGCCAGACTATCTTGAACAAGCCTGCGATCGCCGCGACAGGTTTTTAACGTTCTTGTTTCTTCGAGTATATGGCGACACTAAGGAACAGCTTCAGTCAAAGCTCTAGCTGAGTTGATCGTAGCTCATTTGCCAAGTTGTGTCATCCGCTGCCATGATTACCTGCCCGGAATGTAAGGAAATTTAGCTTCATATCCCTCTCATTTTCACACAAGGGGAAGCAGGCTTGCGGAAAACAGATATGCGTCTTCAACATTAATGATGTCCCAGAATCCGGACCCAGATCTGCAGCGACTTTGCCCCAATGGCTCGAACGAGAACATGTCATGAAACGCTTACAAGGAGCCATCAGAGCGCGGATCTTGAATGGGCTTCGAATTTCTAGTAGCCCATAAGTTTCTGCCCCCAAGAACCTCCGAGGTAAGAAAGGCCCCGCCGCGGGGTTTGACGAAGCCCGAAACTACGCTAGGTTATGTCCATTGTGTGGATTGGCGGGCATCGGCAACATTGTTCGACTCGAGGCACTTTTATCAGAAGATGTTGAGATGAATCAATCACACATGTCGACGTTTGTGCTTCGTTGTATACACAATACAAGATCGACTGCTCTTTGTCGGTAGAATTCCGTTTTTAGCCCGAGCCTTGATGCATCCCAATCGTGGTATATGATCCGTCGAAGCGAATCACGGTGTCCTTCTTCGAGATACTTCCTATTCTGGAAAACGCTGGCTCGTTCTGACGGACTGAGCTTTGGCGCTTGCTGGTGAGACATCTTCCTGAAAGGCAAAGGAAAAGGGCTAAGAAGACTCATTGGTATGACCCGTTTGATGTTTGAGGCAATGATATTGGATAATCGAAGCCAGTCACCATCCTTTTCGTGCTCACAACTGGTCTAGTTCTCACGGTTCCCGTTTGTGGAATGGCTGCGGATAACCCTGACCTGGGGCGCTATCCGGCGACCCTAGCTTAAGATCCAGAAAGCTGCGGCGAAACGACCCACGTCGACTAAAATTTTTCCATGCCATCTATTGTAGAAGATGTTTTCATTAGCAATATGATCAGTTAGTAAAGAACGTCGGGTTGACAAGATGTCGCAAGATTGGCTTACGACACCCAGTGACAGGATTACTAGTATGCCCAGCCTCAGATGCGGAGCCTACTGCCAGCACGAGCCCATGCAACCATACATATACTTTGTATGCTTTCCTTCTGTTTACATGCTCTGTGTACCCGGGTACTCGTCAAATAGTGCCACTGAGCTGGTTAAGCGTGTTCGTGCATGGTTTCTTATCCGTGGCGGTGGGACGTAAACTTGAGTTGATCCCAATCCCGGAATAATGGTGTAAAAGTAGCGAACCCCAAGATTTCCAGCATATTGTCAGAACAAAAGTCCCTCCCGACTTCGATTGCAGACCATGTCTCCCAGCTGGCTGACTTTCTGGAAATCCCGTAGATGTTATCATGTTAGTAAAAGTCTTCGATGCAATGTCGATTGATCGATCGAGGACTAAGTGTTGAGTCGTTTGCAAAGTGTCAACCGACAAGATGACTTTGAGACGATGTTCTCACCTCTCTGAAACGCAGCATCGGCTATATCTTTAGGCCTAGAAAGCGATTGGGGGCTGTAGTTCAGCCGTTTGCAGTTGATCAAGTTCGCGACGCAGAGTGCCTGACTTGAAGATGGAAGGGATATTGCTCTATTTTCCTGACCATGTGAGGCAGAACGTCTTGTTCCCTTGGGCTGTGTCGTCGGCAATAACAGTTTCTTTCGCAGCCTTTGAACTGCTGGTGCTAAGACAAATTGCTTACGAATCCTGCAACATTATTCAGCTGGGCGAGATATAGCTAATGAATAGTCGGGATCAATCTCGTCAGCGCGTCTAATAAATGTCAACTGCTCGAACTTCCGGCCTTTTTGCAAGAGGGTGGACAACTATATTTAGTTGAAGACTAGCATATACGAGCGAGTCCAAGTAACCTCATCGGATTAGAAGCTTCACCGGCTTTTTCTGGACTGGTGAACCTGCTTAGACCATGGGCAAAAGCTTGATAGTCTGCGAATGAACGCGTAGTTTCTGAGTTGTTGAAGCCGTGACATCACGACTGCCTGCGCACTGGTTGCGTGTACAGATGTGTCAAATGTCTAAATCAGAAAACTGAAGCTTTGTTCCCATATCAAAACTCACTGACGGGCAGGGGAATGGTAGCAAAATTAAACATTGACATTTAATCCCACGACTTAGACATCAGTTGGTTGGTGTCTTACGTGGTTCGAGAAGCGGAGTCCGGCAGGTTTCGTAAAATTTGCCCTCCAATGGTTCCATTGTTCCAGCGCAAGCATTCCAGTGGAACTGCTGGGATGGACTCTGTTGTCTCTTCGATAGGTCAAAATAAGCTCACAGTCGCATAAAAAGGCACAGGGCAGCGGCGGTGACGCTAAGCTCTTGGGATCTTGAAATATACGTGGATGCCCCGATAATTAGTCGAACCCCATGCTGGTTGGACCCTACATCTTGGGGCAAGGTAGTTTACCATTCCTAAGTTTTGGGCCTTTCAAGTGCCGAAGGTTGAAAAAAAAAGGTCCAGAATTTGACAGGTTAACAGATACAGGGTTCAAGGCATGTCACAGTTCCTCTCAATCATGCCGACGATGTCGTGGCGTGTTGCAGTAGCGTGACGGATGCCGTGCAAGTTTAGGGAAACGTGCGATGGCGCGAGTCAGGCAAAGCAAGGGGCTCAGGTGGTCAGACTTCCCTCTTTTTACTGAGTTGGATAAGTTTGACTTGGTGAAATTGAAGACTGTAGTCAAAGTAAAAGTAGTTGGGTTTAGGGGGTGAAATCCAGAACTTGGACACCCCTTACATCGGGTGCATGCTATAGCCCTCCAGATCTGGCAAGGGAGCAAGTGCCATCGTAAGGAGTGAGACAACAGCATCGCCATCTGTCAGGCCCCCGGCTTATCCGGGCTACCCCGGCCCGGGTCTTAGTCAGTCCCGAGATCGGCTCCGAGTCGGGGCTGATAACAACAACCCCGCGTCTTTCGGCGTGTAACTGCCCTTTTCGGAACGTGCTAGGACTTTGACGACTTATCTTGGTCCCATCATTGCTCCGAAATTGCATCCGCGGAAAACGTGCAGGTCAACGTTAGCAATTGCCTCACCGGTTAGACCATAATCTCATCATAGCATTTGTAAATCTTCGAACTTCGCATTACTTTGTGCCAAGCACGGCTCGAATACTTGCAACAACGCCACAATGTCTGAAAGTCCTGTACCAGTACCCAATGCTACCAAGCCATACTGGCGAAGGGAATTGCACCCCCTCGATAGCCACCAAAGCTCCGAGGCCCTACCCGCAGAACAAGACATTGTCATCATCGGTGCCGGATACGCAGGCGCTGCTTTGGCTTACTACCTGCTCGACGGCGTGGAAGAGGCCTTACGTCCTACCATCACCATCCTTGAAGCCAGAGAAGCGTGCTCCGGCGCAACGGCTCGTAACGGTAAATGCTCCATCTCAATCAATTAGCTTGTGCTAATTAGAATAGGTGGCCATGTTAGACCCGATCTCTTTGCAGGCCTGCCCGGTCGGATCAAGAGGTTCGGCCAAGAAGCAGCGGATGAGATGGCTCTGTTTGAGCTAGCTAATTTTCATGCTGTGAGAGATTTGGTTCGAGAAAAGAATATTGACTGTGATTTCAGAGTCACCACCTCAATGGCAGTGATCAGAGACGAAAGCCTTGCAAAGCCGATGAAGGACGGTCTCGACGAACTCTTAAAACGAGGATCGCAAACTGCGAAACTCGTTCACTACGTCGATGGAAAGGCGGCAGAGACCTTCTCAAGTGTCAAAGGAGCAGCGGCTGCCTTTGCCTTCGAAGCAGGCTCAATTTGGTATAGTCTCATCCAAATCGTGGGCGATGTGTCGCAGAAACTCATACACCACATGCTAACCCCCGCAGGCCATACAAATTGGTTCTCTTCCTTCTGTCGCAGGCTGTTGACAAGGGAGCCCAGTTGCACACCCACACGCCCGTCACCAAGGTCTCGGATGCCCAAGACGACGGCTTCTGGACCATCACCACGCCCAGAGGTGCCATTAGAGCAAAGACCGTGCTGTACGCGTCGAACGGGTACACCTCGACGATACTCCCCGAGTACAAGAATCGCATCATCCCGGTCCGCGGCATCTGTAGCCATGTGGCCGTTGCCGAAGGCGCTCCGCATCCTCATCTTCCGACGACCTTCTCGTTGCGGCATGGTCCCAATCTCTATGATTACCAAGTCACGCGACCAGATGGTAGCATCGTTGTTGGCGGTGCCAGGACTGAGGTCATCCCACGTGTTGAGGAATGGTACAATGTCTGGGACGACTCCAAGCTGATCGAACCTGCCGCTCATTACTTTGACGACTACATGCAAAGAAACTTTCGTGGGTGGGAGGACAGTGGGGCCAAGGTGGACAGCATCTGGACGGGAATCATGGGGGTGAGTGGCGCGATACGCTGTGGCCCGCGTATTCGGGAACGAATCTGATGCTTAACTGACACAACGGGAATAGTACACCAACGATCTCTTTCCCCATGCTGGTCCCGTGCCATCGAAACCGGGTCAATTCATCTGTGCGGGATTCAACGGGCATGGCATGTCGTTCATTCTCTTGACAGCCAAGGGTGTGGCGAAGATCGTGCGGGACAACGTGCCATTTTCGCAGTCTGGTGTCCCGCGGCTCTTCGAAACAAATGAGCGTAGGCTTCAACGAGATGAAAACGAGCTCCTTACATAATTGATGAATTCAATTCCGACGCGACCTTAGGATACTTAGATGCGAAATCGGTTGCTGCATTACCCACAGACTTGGCGCTAGTCTTATCCGACCAAAGGCTTGTGCTGTGTTTTGCGCCTTGGACGTGGAAAGAGTCTCGTCTCCAACGCTAGATGACAAGTGACGGCTGCTGATGACAAGATTTGCCAGAAGGATCGGGTCAGGCGCTGCGGATGTGCGGCGTTGTCTGCAGATGCCGAACCACTCGCTTCCGGGTTCGGCCGCCCCCTACCCGCTTTAGTCCAAAGGCGGGGCGCGACATCAGACGATGATCGGTTCTATAAGGCTGGTTTTAGAATCTGCAAGAAGAGCTTTTTAATTGACGGGGTGGCTAATTTGGGGGGCCGGAAGAAGTGCTTGCACAGATCTTGCTGTAAGGGATATGCAGAAAACCGCATGTTGGTAAATTTGGTACTGACATCGTCCAATGTGCGCATGGTTAGTGTTAGTACACATTGGAGCTGCAAGGCAGCTGTTTAGATAAGGCGGTTGTTCATCTAGTATTCGTAATTCGTCACACTGTATGTAGGATATTATTTACTGCCGTCCTTCGGCCTTGTGCCAACCCTCTCCTGCTCGTCTTGCGTCAGAGCCTTTCTCGCTCTTTATTACTGTTATGTCGGATCACTATAGCATGAGATTAGCTACGCCACAGAACTGCGTGTTCGAAACCATCAACTTACAATGTCGATCCACCTGGCCATCCACTTGTTGACGGCGGCCTTAGCCTCATCAACGAGACCGAGCTCAAGGAGCAGCTGAACAGCGCCACGGATGCCTGAGTCGAGAGCCGACGAGATCCATGCGTGCGTGTAGGAAGTATGCTCTCCGATGAAGATCATCTGATTTAAATCATTAAAGACTGGCCATTTAATTCCACAAATAGGAAGATACTTACGTTGTCGTACGTCTTAAAGTACTCCGGGATGTAAAGCTGGTGCTGGCCAGCGACAGGGCTCACCCAGCTGCCACTCTCGAGAGGGTCGAGAACCCAGCAGCGGCGGTTGTACTTGCCCGTGTACAGATCTCTGGTGTTTTCGCCATGGATTTCAACCATGGCATCGAGTACATACTGGACGTGCTCTTCCTCCGAAACGGAGGCCCAACGGTGACCCCAGTCGCCCGAAATGTAGGAAGCCAGCATCGTGGCCGGGCCAGTGCCGTTGATGTTGTACGAAGGGTAGCAAGTCGAGCCGATGCCGGCGATGTCAGAAGTCGTGCTGCAGCCGCCGATAATGGGGTTTTCATAGTGCTCCCAGAAGCGCTCTGAGAACTCGAGCGCGACCTTGCAGGCGCTGGTGTAAGGGAGCTCATTAATGGCGTTGGTGATGGTCAGGGGCAGCGAGGGGAGGCGCCACTTGCGAATGATGGAGAAAGGGACCGCCAGAAGGGCGTAGTCGTACGAGGCGTTCTCAAAAGTCTGGTTCTTGAAAGACTCGCGCCATTGAAGGTTGACGCGGGAGTTTTCGGAGTCAAACTGCACGCGTTCGATCTTGCGGTTCATGGTGGTGATGTCGTCGACAAGAGGGTGGAAGGCCAGGGGAAGACGGCTGAGACCACCATCAATGGTCTTGTAGGTTGCAGCCTGGAAGTACATGCCCTCGTACAGGGTGTCCCAGAATGAGGTGGCAGTGAAACTGCCGAGAGCGTCGGTGGAGTTAAGGGAACCCTTCAGGTAGTTCACCATGAAAGCATACTCAGACCAAACATCTCCTCCGAGGCCTTGAAGACCAGAATCAAGGAACTCGCGGTGAGCCTTGAACATGTTCTGGGCCATGTGGATGGAGAATTCGCTACCGGGAAGGTACTTGTCGAGCTCCTCAGACAGGGTGTTCGTGGACTCGTCATAAACGGTGGCAACGGCGAGAGATGAGTTGGCGGCGATTTGGGCAAGAGTCGGGGGCAAACCGTTGGCAAGCTTGATGCCGTTTTTGTAGGAGAGACCGTTTTTGTTGCTCTGGATCCAAGGAATGAAGTCGACGCTCAGGTTCTTGTCGTGGTTGTTGAGCTCGTTCATCTCAGCCGCGAGTTGGAAGACGAGCTGGTGGTCGGTAATGTTGTAGGTCGTGTTGGTCTTGGGGTCGACGTAGTGCTCAGGGAAGCGCATGGGGCCCATCTCCTGGTAAGAGTAGTCGAAGGGGCCACCACTGAGGTACTCAGTGTGAACGCGGCCACCGAGACGCTGACCGGCCTCGATGATGCTAATGTTGGTCATGCCGGCTTGGGAGAGGACGAGATAACTCATCAGACCCGCCATACCAGCGCCGACAATAGCGACCTGCTTGGACTTGGCAGCGTCGACATCGACTGCGGTAGGCTCCTTGTCCTTGAGGAGGTTAACGCCCTCGAACCAAGCCCCAAGAGTGTCAATGCCAGTGTTGTTGTTCATGTGGATGGCTGTTTTGCGTTAGTATTCAAGACAGCGTCGCTCGATGGTGGGTCGGCTTACATCTCTTCTGGACACGACGCTTCCAGTTGTGGTGGAGCGTCTGAGGCTCACTTCGACCCATCAACTTGCCAGAAACACCCCAAGCAGAGATGCACCCGTCAGATGAAGCATCCTCCGGAAGAACCCAGACGAGACGCTGAGAATCGCGCACCTCGGACTTGGAGATGGTGTGATGAGCATCGTCGAGCGAGACACCCCGGCAGGACCCGTAAGTGAAGGTGATGGTCTCTTCGACAGGTTCCTCGAGGCTGATGTGAATATTGGAGACACGCGATGTGACTGCGCTTCGTGTCTCGAGCTTCATAGGAAGCCCAGAGGCAGCCGCGAGGACGCTTCCAGCAATGAAGGATAGGAGCCACCGAGCCATTATGAAGGAAGAACGTCGATTAGAGGATGTCCAGATGAGCTTGGCGCAAGGATGAGTCTCTGGAGATCTCCTGTTACTTTCTGTTGACGAGCCCCCATCTCTTTATAGGAAGACTGAACAGACTTTGCCGAAGGTAACCATGCTGCTACCGGTACGTTGCCGAATCGATATCGATATTGATACCGATACCAAGGCTCAGTCGGAGGCCGGAGCAGAGTCCATCTCAGCGATGCCCAATCCATGAACATCACAATATTGGTCATCGGACAACAGCCGGTTGGCGGTACCGGCCCGCTTGCACTTGTATATCGGCAGAAACATCATCAAGGGTAGCTCTTGTTAGCGAGACCGCGCTCCATCGGAGACTTTACCGCACCTTTTAGTGATACCATGCCTGAAGAAGCAGGTGCGAAAAGTCAAACAGAGCTATCCCCATAACTCACCATGTGGTTGCCATGCATACTGACGTCGCTCACGTATAGATGTCGCCGACCTCATGGCCCGAGTCATTGGGCACTGGTCCTTATCAGTGGAGGGGGCGCAGTGCAGGCGTCAAGATAGGAAGAGGGAAAAAAAAGACGATCTATTCAACCCCGTTTGGCGGGGCGCAACAGCAGCCAACCCCGGTGTCTTGGCCTTTGGATGCCGCAGCGGGAGGGAGAAGGATTCGATGGGTTGTTTGTGGGGGGCCCCAGGGTTGGGAAGACCGGAAAGCTGTACGGCTGCAGAGCTGCTCATCTGCCGTATCTCTCTCGGCTGCGCCCTTCCTTGTCTTTCGCGCCCTTGCGGAAGACATAGCTCCTGGAAAATATGAGGAGGCCGGGGCGATATCACAGCTAGCCGGCTTCCTCCGGGAAAGTAAGAGGCTGAAGTAACCAGAACATGTTTGATAGCTGGTGTTTCTTTCGTGAGATTATGTGATGCGGTGCAAATGTGCGATAACCTTCAGGAAGGTGTTCCTGTCAGTATGAGTTGGCAATAAATGCACAGGTGGCATGTTGTGTAATGGAGCCGAGAGCATCTTATTCGAGGGGCCGAAGAGAAGGCCCTGCGCCCGCAGTGCTTGGTTTGTTGCTTCTTACGAGCAGAAGCAAGTTGTACATTCAAGATACTAACACTGTACAGAGAGCTAGGGACAGGCTCGGCCCATCGATACTGACACTGTGATAGAGAAAGATAGAGACAAGGCCAAGGCACAAAAAGTCGGTAGCATTGGATTTCTGACTTCGGTATCCGCGGGCAGGTCCAGCCCGCTCCGGTCACGGCCCAGCTCTCAAGGTCATGAACTCATGACTCCTCACGAACTGTGGGTTCGAGTGGGAAAGTTCCTGGATTATGCCAGCCGGCAGTGCTTCAACAATGGAACGTAACTTTGGGCCTAAAGAAAAGAAAAGAAGCCCCAACGGAAGCTTGAAGCGGGTTGAGATAAGGACAAATACCGCAAACCCGGAGGAATTAGGTGGACAAGAGTGCTGCACTCCACTAATTGGTTCGAGATAACCGATCCAAGATCTCAGGGAAGAGATAAGGGATGCGCCAATTAGTCTCGGCATGTGGGCGGGGTGCGAGCTGGTTGGTGGTGGTGAAGAGAGAAGAAACAGAGGCGAAAAAACGAACATCTTCGCTTGAAGTGGTGATAGATGCACGAGCAGTCTTCTGGCAACCAACTGGCTTATAAGAGTTTCGGGACTCGACTCACTCTTAAACGGAGTAAAGTGCAACGGCACAAGGATTGAGTCGTAGAAAGCGTTCTTTGGCATGATGGCATCATTGGCAGCCAATTGGCGCCCTGGAATGACAAATGGCCCCGAGCGGGAATCTCCACAGCTCTAGAGTGCCGAGACTCTGGGAGATGGGAAAGACAGTGCTTGGCTCGCTTCCGTTCTGCGGCTCTGCAACTCAAATCTAGCTGCCCGCTTCCCCTCCCGTCTGTCACGATCTGTGCCTTCATTTAAACCAGATTCCGGGGTAGTCTTGCGCCCGCAACTGTACGCCCGCAGCAACTCAGCTACACCCAGATACATAGCGTTGTTGTTCAGCTTCTAGTGTCAGGAACAGCTGCACGTCAACGAGTGGGCTGGGCCAAGCTGCACCGTAGCTGTGTTTCTCGAAAGCACGCAATGGCTGAAGCCGCAGCATCGACTGAAACCCCACCATGGTGGGCGGCTTTTCCCGCTCCCAAGGCCGAGTCGCTGGATATCGAGGCTGACGAGGTGATGGGGTTGCTTGAGGCTCAAGCTGCGGCTGAGAATGACACTCCCCGCGATTTTCTGCTCGTTGATGTGCGCCGTAACGACTTTGAAGGCGGTACCATCGCAACGTCGATCAACTTACCCGCCCAGTCCCTCTATCAGACGAGACCAATCATTCATCAGCTGTGCAAGCAGGCCGGTGTCAAGCGTGTTATATTTTACTGCGGTGAGTTTTCCGCCGTCTGTCTGTCTGTCTGTTCACTTGACTGTCTAAACCCCTCTTCTGCGTCCCCCTACTGAAGTCATTCAGGAAGCAGTAATGGTCGTGGTCCGCGGTCTGCGAACTGGCTGCAGGACTACTTCAATGAGGTTGGCGAGACTGGCGTCCAATCCGTCATCCTCAAAGGCGGCATCAAGGGATGGGTGCGCAAGTACGGCAGCCGCAAGATGGACTGGTATGACGAGAAAGCGTGGGTTGATGTCGCAAGATAGGGGCGCCCCAACTTCCACTCGATATGGCTATGTAGTCGTGGCGTGGTGGTCTGTCTGAGTGTGACATATTTTGCTGGTATCTAGCATATTTCATCCCCGTCCTGTCTTGAACCAAAAAAAGAAAGAAAGAAGAAAGCATCGTTCTTTTGCCGTTATAACGCCATGTAAACCCTGGAATGCGATCTCGCAATCGACCACCTGGCAAAGATTTTCCGTTTACCGCTGGTGGTTGCGGTCATCACCGCCGATTCTTTCGAGAGCCTCGAGCATGACAACTGAGTTGCCGCGGATGACCTAACCCATATTAGCTTCTGAACAGCACATTCGTTAGGGAAGTTTCGGGATACATACGACCATGCCTAAACGGACCTTCTCGCCACCCTCCTTCTCCTCGACTGCCTCGTCCAAAACGATGTTGAGGAAGACCTGCGGTCCAAATTAGAAAGGTTCGATCCTGGCCAAAGGTTTGCAGCAGCACATACATCGTAGCCACGGAGAACGCCGATAACCTTGCGGCTGCCGTTCAATTGAACAAACAGTCTCTTGTCGAGGTACTGTAAAAGAATCTGTTAGTTCTCTGGGAGCGAAATGAAGTAGACGGGGGAACGATATTGGATGGACAGTTGCAGTCCATCCGTTTCGGCAGTACATCGAACAAGTCCGGAGACTCTGGTATGTCCGTTAGGAATTGGGGCTTCCGTACCTTCTTCAGCTCGGGCTGTGCAGGCGCCATGTTGTCTGTATGGGAGTGTGTATCTGTGGTGGGTAGAGGGGCGGTTCGGTGGGTTGGTGGCCGATTCGATGATGGTGTCGCGTGGAATGAGCTTTGCGACGCGACAGAGCTCTGTTCTGCCTCGCTGCAGCCTGGCCGAGGGGAACTGGATTTGGGTGAGGTCACGTGAAGATAAGAGCCTTATCGGGCGTATTGAACCAAAGTACAGCGGACGGACACAGATCCGCCTTGGGAATTTCGTACCTGCCTGACATCACCGGCCTAAAGTCGCTTCAATGCTGCTATTTGCCCAAGATGAGTGCATTCACACCAAAAAGAAAGGCAAAAGTCATCAAAGTTCTCGACGATGAGGGAGATGATACTGGAAAGGCCTCGCCGACCGGCCAAGAGCCTGTGAAGGATGGTGAGTCTATTGCGTCGCTCCAGGAACCATGCGCTGATTCTGTCGTTCGCAAGGCTAATGGGATGCTAGACGCTGCACCAGTAGCAGTCAAGTTTACGAGGAAGCCGTTTCGTCAATCCGGCCTGCGCAAGAGCATTAACTTCAACGAGCCCGACGACTCGAATGGCGGCGTTGCGCTTGGCGATTCCACGAAACCGAAAGCTGTCCCTGCGCAAGATAACGACGAAGACGATGGCCCCGTGGTAATTCGACCCACGGTCAGCCGTTCAAGCTCGCTCAAGCAAAAGAAGCGCAAGTCCACCTCTCGACTCTCGTTTGGCGGTGCTGGTGGAGACGGCGACGGCGAAGATGCACCCAAGACGGAGTACACGACGCCCAAGAAGTTGACGCTGGGCCACCAGGCGTTCGAGAACAGCGCCCTCAAGAACAGGCTGCCCATGCGCACATTCCGCGACGAGGACGAAGACCGCCCGAGATACAGCAAGGAGTACCTTAGCGAACTACAGAACTCGACACCGAACACGCCGCAGAACCTTACCTCTCTGCGCATGCAGGACGAGGATGGGATGGATCTGGACGATTCTGAGCTCGAGGGCGCGTTGATCGTTAACCAAGACGACTTTACTTCCCGGCCGCAGCAGACGAACATTCTTACGGAAGTCGAGATCCAGGAGAGGAAACAACGCCGAGCAAGGCTCGCGCAGGAACAGCAGGATGGAGATTTCATCTCGTTCGACGACAATGACGACGGCGGCACGTCGCTGCGTAAAAAGAAGAACGACACGCGCCTCGTGCGCGAAGACGAAGATTTAGGCGAAGGATTCGACGACTTTGTCGAGGACGGGGGCTTGTCGCTGGGTAAAAAGGCCGAGAGGGAGGAGAAGATCCGTCGGAGACGCGAGATGGCTGAGCAGATCCAAATGGCCGAGGGTGGCTCGGGCGACGAGTCCGACGCTTCGGAGGCGGAGCGGCGCGCGGCTTTCGAGGCGGCGCAGACGAGGTCTGGCATGGACGGTCTGCAGAAGCCCGAGCGCAACCCTGCGGAACAGCTCCTGCAGGTCCCGCCAAAGATCACGCCGCTGCCGAGTCTCACGGATTGCCTGTCGAGGCTGCAGACGACGATGCGGGCTATGGAGTTAGACCTGGCGGAGAAGAAGAAGCGCGTCGAGGAGCTGAGGCAGGAAAAGGACGGCATCATGACGAGAAAAGAAGAGGTGCAACAGCTGCTCAACGAGGCCGGGCAGAAGTACACTGCCGCAGTCGGGAACGGAGCGTCAGCCGAATCAGCTACTCAATCACCCGCTAGGCAGATCACGAATGCTGGGGCGAGCGAGCTGAGAGTCGAGAGGGGCCTTGAAAGCCTAGGCACAACACCGAATGAGCGTCCCGACGTGGGAGAGCTGGGGTAGAGGCTGCAACAAAAACATCATCCCACAAATCGATACCCTAGAGATTCACTCAGAATCATGTCATCATAGCTTCAATTCCTTTTCGATTGTCTAAGAAATACCCTCTCCATTTAAAAGAGAGAAATGTCCTGCCAATGCCAACGCCGCATGAGAATACACCTATGGTACAGACTACCACTTGTCAATTATAAGCACAATCACTCTGCCTTGCACCATGTCAAGGCCCACCCTGTTTGTGGAGCATCAACGACGTTCCTATTTCGTCTTCGACACTCCAGCACCAATGACACCAGGGAGTTTCTCCTCGCCAACGCTGAAGAGCAGGCCAATGGCGGAGGTGAGGATACCAACCATGGCGATACCGAAACCGACGAAGAGCCAGAAGGGAACGCTGACGTCGACCTTGTTGCAGGCCCTGCCGCCCCAGTGCGTAACGCTGCCAGACTTGCTCTTAGTGCCGAGGCACTGGCAGGCAAAGCATGCGCCCTGGTCCTTGCCGTCGGGTGTGGCGTACTTGTTAAAGCACTCTCCGTGTCCAGAGCAATTGCCAGTGGCCTTGACGCAGGCATCCTGGGAATCGTAGCAAGACCTAATAGTCCCTCTCTCGATGTTGCCGACGAACGGGGCGCTGCTCTGAACGGGAGTAGTAGGTGCGGGCTGATCGTGGTCGTCCGTTTCCGTCATGACCTCCTCAACTTGGCGGCGACGGAGCTCCTCTGGCTTGGAGGACCAGTGGCGGACCTGCGAGTTGCGAGATGACTCGGGCATGGCGATAACAACGGTCTCCATCTCACCGTTGGCAGCGAGCTGCCTCAGGAGAGAGGCATTCTCGGAAAGGGATGCAAGGATGGACGAGTCCTGAGGGAGAACAAACGTTAGTATGCAAGAAACCTATAAAGTAGTTGATAGGAGGATTTAGTACCTTCTTCACATCATATCTAACAACCGATGACTTGCCACTCCAGCAATGCTCCGCAAAAGGGTTGATGGCCTTATCGAAAGCACAGTTCTTGGCGGTGACGCCGACGGACGGAAAGTCTTTAGCCAGCAGTAGGTCATTGGCAGAAGTCGAGGGAGCATCTTCAACCCTGAAGCTAGGTCCAGAGCCAGCCAGGGACTTCTGGAGCGACTTGGCATCGTCGGAAGTGATGCCCTCCAACATAACGACGAGTTGGGACGGGTTTGTAGAGGCGGCATTGCTGAATAGGCCCTGAGGGGCCTTGCCGAACTCGTTCAAGTAGGTGACGGCCTTCTCGTTGGAGATGGACTCGGAGAGGTCCCAGGAAGCATGCTGTCCCTCGGGAGACAGACGTTGCAGCAGAATGAGACGGGCAATCTGTCGTGGTAATGATGGGATGTCGGACTTCGAGGGCTGCTTGGATTGCAGGAGATATACGTCAGCGGGCTGATCGGAGGAGAGCGCGGTCGCGACACCGGCCAGGGCTGTCGCAAGCCCCACAGAGAGCTTCATGGTATCTTCTCGCCTGAATGGAGCTCGTGATAAGATTTTGGGAGATGGTGTTGCTGAGCGGGGAGGGCGTGATGCGGTTGTTTGATGCTGCTGCTGCTCTCCAAGCTGCGGCGTCGAGGAAGTCGAGCTCACACTGCTGCGGCGACTGGTGCTGCTGGTGCTGCACGTTCCACCTTAGACTGGTTGGGATCCACTTCATCCTTCCCCGTGTCTTGTGGCCGGAGATCGGTCTATATATTGTTCCGCCAGGTGCCTGATCGCGATGGATGTGCTCCGTGTCGAGCTGTGTGCTACACTGTACATGGCCCCCTGCCGCACACGCTCTCCAGGGGTATTCATGCGCGAAGCCAAGGGTTGCGGGGTGTTATCGGAGCGGCCCAGATAACACTGTGTGCCGATATGCCTCCAGAACTTCGGACGGCAACCTGCTAAGAGCGGCACCAAGCAGCAGTGGAGGCGCATTCAACCGACGGACCAACGTTGCAGGGTCCTAGAGATTCCCCATCCAAACCACCCGAACCTAGCTGCTGGAGGCGCAACAAAGGCGCAAATATCCAGTTCAGCCTCGTGTTATTTATATTCCCTCTGGACCATTCCTCTGCTTGAACTCTCGAAGTTCCATGTTTACCTTCTTGACGCCGACTTTCTTGCTTCCGCCGCCGCCGCCGCCGACGATCCTCGTCCATCTTCAACAATCACCGCCACGCCCATTTCGAGTTTAACATACCGCTGTCAGACCTTTGCAGGTTTACCGAATACAGTTTTCCCGCCCACTGTTTCTCGGCCGCCGACGCCTGGCGAGCCTGCTCTTATCAACGATGTGGCGGTTCTTTCGACCTCGCACGGGGGCGGCAAGCGCGAGCACTCTGGCTGCTCGAGCGATCGCGCCGAAGGTTCCTAGCCATCAAACCGTCATCGTGCAAAGGGTCAAGATATCAAAGCCCAGGTTTCGGCCCAGGTGTGTGGACAAGACATGCTTCAGGGTTAACTCCGTTGCTAACTTTGAGAAAGAACGTTCCTACTTGGCGCAGGCATCTCGCTTGCCTGCTGGCACATATACTGGTCGACCGTCCTGAATCCCTTTTTTCGACACGTAGACCGAGAATACGAGAACCTCTCGGCGGCGGAAAAGAAGGCGCTGGATGAAGAAATGGAAGAGGAGGCCGAGCCGTGGTTTATTCCCTTCCCCTTCACGACCAAATCTGTCAGTCAACCACCGTACAAGGCCAGTGACCCGGAGTGGCAGCAGTTTATAAAGCTCAGCAAGGATAAGGAGGCCCAGCAGCAAATACGCAGTGAGCAGCATCTGTGGTTCCGTCGTTGTTTCACGACCAGTTTGCTGACAAGTCACTCCCCTCAGGTCATCTGTCCCAAGTAGTCAAGGGCGCTGTCGAAAGGCACCCAGCAATCACAGCCAGATGTGGTGGCCCGGTGAAAATCAGGAGATACTGGCTGGATATCGATTTCCCTGCCCGACCCCCGCCGGTCTTCTACTCTTCTGGGTAGGTCGTTCCCATTTCTTCGCCGTTGCATAGGGACCACTAACATGGCTTTACAGACTGTTGATGCAAGGTGATGGACTTTACTGGTCCACTCAGCAAGTCGATTCCTTTGCCGTCAAACGCTTGGAGAAGATTCTTTGGCCACAGGCCATGGCTGTATCGACTTGGGCATTTACATCAACCTTGGTTAAACAACACTTTATGGGCATATCCCGAGCACTGGGCTTCGAGTCCAGCAAGCCTGCTCAGCCGTTCCCGCCAGTTCGTGGGGGCAACATGCAACAGAAAACCGAAGGGCCTCTGCCGTCTGCCAACCGGCAGACTCCGGATGGTACACCAGCGGAGAACGCCTCTCATAACGTCAGCAAAACCGCAGATCCTCGACAGACGGACGATCCAGAGAGCGGCGGCAAAACCAACTTTGTCAGAGACACGGCCATTTCTCACATTGAGGGCATGAAGCAGATCACGGAGGGGCCAGTGAGGGAGTTCCGAAAGAAGCTGTCGCAAACGTGGAGCCCGCCGAGGCAACATCCTCCGCGCGGCTGCGTCCTCGTCTCTGGATTCGTTGAATGCGATCTGCCCAAAGCCATGGTGTTAATTGACGTCTGGGGTTTCTGGGACCCTAGGACGAAGACGTTCGATTCTAGTTCGACCTACATGAACCTCAGGAGAATACAGCTGAAGCGCCAGGCTCCTGCACGCGGGTGACGAGGCTCTATACGGCAGGGATTGGGGAAAGTGAAGTAGTGTTCTTTGCATAATGGTGGCGTTGGGGCAGCGGTGAGTATCTGTCTTTTGAATTTCTTTGGCATTGGTTGGCGATATGATCTCACCGACAACACGCGCATTGGGTTGGGAGTTTAGCGGAAGCCCCCGAGGCCGCCATCCAACGAAGCATTCTATACATTGGTAGAGTGAGCGTTTGCTTTGTTCGTTATCAAGATACCATAGATAAGCTCAGAAATCGGTCTGAGGCGGAGCGGCAAAAAGGGGTTCAAAGTTCCTTTCTCGATTGTTTCCCAATAGCGTTTTGCCATCCGAGTCCGTGCTGTGTGATGTCCGCGCCCGTGTTGTCCCGACGCGGCTGCATCTTGCCTGCCTGGGGTTGTGCACCAGGCGTGATTCCACTTACACGATGGCAAGTGAGCCGTTGTCTAGCGCCAGTTGTTGATGAATAGAGTAAGAAGATGGGTCTGCATTGGTCCTACATTCACCTTTTTCAATTCGCACACAGAAGCAGCGTCCTTCGACGCCAAAAAGAATTCAGCAAACTCTGGTAATAGGGATCGTGGACGTGGGGCTAGGCGCCGACTGCGCCATGGCTCCTAATGAGGCCTCAGCCCAAGTGAGGCCAAACGACGTCTATACCCTCCCACCGATCGACTCAGACTGAGATCAAAGCCCACACCAAAGAGGCCTCAGCACCTTTGACATGAATACATAACGACGCGATTTTCCTTACTGGTAGCAGCATTCGGCCTTCATACGCCAGCTCAAAAGGAGAGAGACAAAAAGAAAAAGGTTACAAACAACATATTCCTCCTCCAACATGGCCGAACTCCTCCAACGCCGCCTGCTGCAGGACATCGCCGAACTACAGCATCAGCCCTATCCGCGCATTAGCCTGCACACCAGGGATGACGATTTACGCCGAGCATGTCTTGTTCTTCAACCAGAGGGCTGGATGCCTATGCACACCACTGTCATATTCGCGGATCGCTACCCTCTAGTCGCTCCGGCCATTGAGATGAACACGGCCGTGCAGCATCCCAACGTGTACGGCAGCTACATCTGCGCATCCATCCTCAACACCTCCGAAGGGTATACGCCGGCGTACACCCTTAAGGGCATCGCAATCCAGATGCTGAGCTTCTTCAACAGCGAGTCTGTCGAGCAGGGCTATTCTGAGAACTACGAGAACCTCGACTACTATCGACGACAAAGCCTGGGACTCAAACAAATATTTTCTTGTCCCTATTGTGGGTTTGACGGGTCCAAGACCAAGGCCGACTTCAGGAGAGCTCGGAGACATGCCCAAAAGGTGCTATCGTCGGCACCAAAAGCTGTATCGATCAACCAAGAAAAGCAGCAAGAATGCGTCTTTGCGAGTTTCCCGGACGAGCTCCTACTTGAAACCCTCGAGAGTCTCGACTTCGCAGATCTCATGTCTTTCTCTCATGCTTGGCCCAGGGTTGCAGAAGTTATCCGCAGATACGATGTCATTCGGCTGAGAGAGCTCCAATGCTTCGTCACCAAAACCAACCTCCGGAACACGAAACTCGGCGTAGGAGTCTCGGTACCCACTGGCAAGCGAGCCATCGAGTCCGAGTTCGACCTCGTCTCTCTGTTTGCGTATCAGGATCTTTCTGTCCGCCTCTCCATTCACCACATCGGCTTTGAGCATTGGCTGCCGCTGCCTCTTTCACGACGCCACTGGCGGTCGGTTGAAGAGCACGTTCCGCGGGTGATGCGCAGCTTGGCGAGGGCTATCGCGTTGCCAAGTACGAATAATTCGGCGGTGGGTGTCCTTGCCGCCTTCATGAACGACATTGTCGTGCGGCTCAATCAGGTTGAGGCACGCACGCCTTCCCGTAGATCCTCGTATGCCCGTTATGATGATATGGGAGCCGCAGGCAAGAGTACCTTACGCCATGCGTCCGAGAAGGCGATAGAGTCATATTTCCATCTCTTTCATCTGTTACTTTGCCTTGCAACGTCGAATGCACAGCTTATTACGGATGCCAACAGCAAGATCCGGAGGTTCATGGGCGGTGAGACCTCCAAGGTGTCCTGCCCGAATCTAGGTCACCTCCTCGTTTACCTGCTCATCAGCGACGCTGAGATCACAGAAGAGATGAGAAAGGCAATCATAACAGAAGCGATTACGCGCAACGTGGTCTGGATGCTCGACAAGAGAGGCTCCAACATGCCAGAGCTGAGCTACATGGAGCCAGATCGTGTCTCGGGGTACCGTTTGAAGAAGACTTTCGAGGCCAACCGCACCTCCTACCGACTCTTGATGTTCTCTGAACTCTTCCGTCGGATTGCCAGGCCTTCCAGAGAAAAGACGCTAGTGCAGGTTCGGGACGAGCTCTTCGATCGCCACGGCGCGCCCCCTCCCGGCTCCGCTCTGCAGTTGTCCTCGGAAGTCCGCCGCCTTCATGACATCGACAACTTCCCGCATTTCTTCAGAGAGATGGGCATTGTGAATACACCAACCGCGGAGCGTTTCACGAGAGTCCTGCGTGACTGCGTACGGGGGAGTATGCACAGGGGGTATTCGGTCTGGGGTCTGCCGGCTGCCACAGCGTTAGCCTTGCGGCGCCAGGTAGAGCCGAACGTTGGGCTGCGGAAAGGAATTATTGAAAGAAGCCTGCCTAGCTATGGACAGTTGGCCAGGACTACCTTCTTCCCCGGCAAGAGGCAACAGTAGTGATGCTTCGTCCAACGATGAAGGGCTAGTGGGAAGAGGCGTTCGGATGAAGTCCCGAGAGGAACCTGATACCCCTTTGGAGAGCAAGTATTTGCTCGAAAGATAGAATAATTAAAAACATTAGAACAAATCACTGTTACTTCATCCTCAAAGACCCCAAGTATAGTAGCCTGTAGCCGTGACAGTCATTAGGATCATGAACTCGCTAAGCCCAGTATGAGTGAAGGCGGCCCGGTGAGCGTTGGTGCCTTCGGTGAGTGAGAGGCGCTTTGACCAGTGGTTTACTTACGTAAGGCATTCTTCCCCTTTCTCCCTCCCACAACGTCACCCAGGTCCTTCATCCTCTGCTCTCTCTTCAGTGACAGGTGAAGCCTCCAGATAAGAATGGGCTCCCCCCGGGAGGCCGCCACATTTCTGGTTCGCCCAACGGTCTCCTCTCAAGAGAACTTATGTTTCTCACCCGCTCTTCGAGTGCCCATGGCTGACCTGATGGTGGACATCATCGGGAAGGTTGTACGCCTGCGTAGGCTGTGAAGGCCAATTCTCTGGCGGCTTCAACCCTACCCACTCATACGAACACGAACAGAGCGAAGGCATCACGATCCCAGCTACTTTAACATCAAGCATCATTCATCCAATTCTCAAACCTAGTTCAGAGTCATCCCCCTATTCCAGTCTCACAACCTAGCCCGTCGCCATCTCTAGTCTAACAATCTGTTCGATGGCCACTGCCTAAACGCCAAACACCTGAAGCAAGCGATCACTCAGACCCAATTCATCGTTCAAAACCAGGCGCATCGTAAGACTAGAATCGATTTCGCCACACGATAACGGGAAGCCTCCCTCATTTTCATTACCGAGACAGCCCCTTCGAATCGAGATTCAGTCTCTCAGCATGCGTCGACGTCCCCCCACAACGGACATGTAGGCCAGAGCTTCGTCCACTGCGCCAATGTCAGCAATCTAGCCACGCGAGGCAAAACCACCACGAAAGGCATTGCGGGGTCAAGGGGAGAGCACTGACTTTGAGAATGAACCCTCTCACGGCCGGCGAGGTACCACGCCTCATTGATCCTGTCCTCTTCAGCCTCGTCGCCTAGGCAGGGGAAGAATTGGACGTCTGTCGATAGTGGTGCGATGTCGGGCGTTCGAAGCCTGTGGATGCAGGGGGCAAGTGGCGCTGGCGGCTGCTCGGTGTAGATCGAGACGTCCTCATGGGTGTCGGTCTGACTCTCGTCGGGGAAGAGGATGAAGTCATCGTATGGCACATGCTTATACGAAGACTCGTCTTGATCCCTGGCAAAATAGCTCCTGTTGCTGGACATTGTATGGTGGTCACCGTGACAGTCCCCGTGACTGACGTTCTGGCTACTCCAAGACCCAATTGCAAGGAGGCTGCTGTGATCCGCGCTGCGTCTGCTTCTCCGCGACCCTGGCCTGGAGTTTCGGTGATGTGGTGGGGACGAATGTCTTGTTTGTGGCGAGGTGAGCATGCTGTATTGTTGGCCCTCGGTCATGTGTTCGGGCACAATGCTGCTCGAGAGTTCGTCTGGGTAGACGGCACGCATCGACTCCTGGCTTGGAGGAGTCGGCGAGAGTCGACCACGTGCTCTTAGGGGAGTCTGTCTAGGCTTGAACCCGTGAGGGGAAGTGGTCTCTCGCGATGGTGGCATCCGTGAGTGGAATTGGTATCCTGAGCTCACTGGGGATCTGGATAGTGACAATGGGATCCATTCGGGGTGAGACTCGAACGTTAGAGGTATGGAAGCCATGATTGCGTTGAGAGGACTGATGAAATGTTGGAGAGGTAAGTGATGAAACCAGCCTTAGCTGATGAAGATTTCGAGTACCCAGGGCGAGTTTCAATAAAGTGTTCGAGTTAGAAGGATGGTGGCCTCTAGTCTCTGCTTGATGAGGCGGTGCAGTGATGGTGAGTGGCCGGAAGGGAGTTTGATGAGGTCTGATGGACTCCAGCGGTTTAGACTGAGTGAAAACTGATGATCAAAAGGAGTTTTGAGTCCCAAAAGATGATTCTCTGATGAGACTGGAAGAACCAGAGAGGAGAAGGGGGAGGTTGTGGGAAGGAGGGTGGTGGGATACTCGAGGGTTTTATGTGTGAGTGACCGTCCCCGAGTGCTCTCTCTTCCTCCTGGCCAATCAACGGGCCGGGATTCCTCTCAACCCCCGTTGAATGCCAACGACCCCGACACGGCACCCGGGCCCGCACTAGACCGATCCTTCTGCTGCTGTCGACCAAGATGATTGCCATCGCCATATCATGTTGTCGTTCTCATGGATCCAGTGCAATGGCTCACAGGGTCAGGGGAAGTTGTCTTGAGCTTGCTGGATGTCGTTGGAGGTTTCTGGGCATCGCCGGACGGTGCTGGCTGTAGGTCTTGACTCTCACGTCTCCTTTGTCTCCCCTCGTGCCTGGGATATTTCTGGCCAGATAGATAAAGGTCAGCATGTGCTCCAGCGATGCCGGTAGACGGTAACACGACAGTTCAAGAAACGAATGCATCCGGTGCCTCCACATCCGGGCTGGCATAGCGTACTTGCTTACGAGCCGCCGGAGTGCTGGGCTAGCTGAGGGATGCTATGACGCTTAAAAGAAGTCGTGATGTTCATGCAATAGGTGTAGTGTAGGGCGATAAGAGCCTGCCATTGTTCGTCATTGAGTTTTGAGCTGATATCCTTAGTCAAGCTTTATGTATTATTAACCTCTTTGTACTTAATCTCGACCATGACGAGGCCAGTATATGTACCCTCTACCTCAGCAACTAATTCTTAGCTTATAGGACGTGTTTTAAGCTGTTTAGTTATAACCTCTGTATTGTCATCGATAAAGCGGTGCTTAAAAGTACAACTTAGTGTGGCGATCAGAGAAACAGTAGTTTCTTGCGCCCTGCGATAGCCTCACAAGGCTAAGAAGTGCTCTCTTTTGGCATCCATAGTCTGCCAGACTCTAGGCCAAGACTTCTGGGAAAGTCACTATCATCACCACGGTTAGCAACAGAGATATGTGGCTGTTGGCGGACGTGATGGCGGTGTTGGTGGTTGTGGTGGTGTCTTTGGTAGGGATTGAACCATGTCCTGGCTTCTTTTTGCCCCTCTTGCCCATGAATCTGGGTATTGGCTGGCTGTCTTGATACTGCAAAGGAGCCTGTCAGAGATGGGAGACCTCATATGACTTCCATCATGACTTTCATGCATTAAACTCACTCCAAATCTAGCAATGGTTTTTGCTTCTTCTTCTTCGACTCGAGAAGCTGATATTCAGAGTTGGTCTCGTCGTTGCCCCTGCGTGGTGCCGTAGTTTGGTGCTGACTAGGCTGAAGTACAGTAGTCATGTGACTTTACGCTGAACCAAGACAATTCCACTTCTCTCATTCTTGCATCCTGACTCCTGTGCGGACGATGGCTTACTCGACTGTCATCAAAAGAATGCTGGAGGATATGGTGCACCAACTTCCCAGTCAAAGTCCGGTTGTCGGCCACCCTCCCACCTCCACCACCAAAAGTCGACACGCGTGAAAAAGTTGATGGTCTTGAGACGGCTCGAATCCCAGAAGAACAAGCCAAAGAGTCGGCAGTTGGTCATCCGTAGGTCGTTGCAGTTCGAACCAGGGAACGATTGATAGGCCCAATACCACGCTTCTTCTGGCCCCTTGTCGGCATCCTCGGTTACCAAGGACTGTCGCACGTACTCCTTGTACTCATCCTCCGTATAAGACGAAAGAGCTTTTTGAAATGGGAGTTCCAGGTTGCTCAACTCGACACATTCATCGACTGCATCAGTAAACCAGGAATAGATCTCGCCCACCCGGTTGTAGCTGGCATAGCGCGGCTGCTGCGGGAGGTCCAGGAGGAGCTGATAGAATTTGGTAGCCGGCGAGGTAGACACTTTGTAGAGGAACTTGACTCCAAAGCATAGCAGTCGCGCTTGGTTCTGGTTGATGTGGCAGTCGCTGCGCTCCAAATTGGGAGGCAGGATCGGAGCCGTCCAGTACACCACTTGCGCTCCGTTTCGTGGACCACAGTGGTGCGCCTGAAGGGCCTCAAGCTTTCGCAATTCTACAAGAGCACGTAACGCTAGGAAGAAGTCAGCATCCAAACCCATAAGACGGAGATGGACGACGACTTACGAGGGCCAATGACAGCCGCCGCAAGGAGGTCCCTGGTAGCAACCAATTGTTCGATTTCCCAAGGTGATAAACAATCAAAGAAGTGTGCTCGTTGAAAGTTAACAGCGTCCAAGTTGAATCGTACAACTTCTGGGTCTTTGAATAGCTTGCAGTAAATCTCAAACCGGTACAGAGCTCTCTGAAAACGGGCCGCCTCTGCAGCCGAAGGTTCCTCGGCCGTGGTGGGCGCCTCTGGCCAGTCATGTCGGTCACTGGCGAGACCACGTTGCTCCTTGACTAAACGTTGCAGCGCCAGGTCTTGAAACTTTGAGCTCAGGTGGCTGACGCACTTGTGTAGCTCCGACAAGGCAGCGCCATTAGCCAAGCTTATCGTCGGAGGAACAGGGGTTCGCCTTTTGAGGTATTCGTTGCTGAAGTTGGCAACCAGATTCAGGTCTTTCGGGTCGAAATTGGATGACTCGAGTGCCGTTATGGCATCTGGGAGTGTACGGTGGCCTATTTCGTTGAGGATTACCTGCCGACATGCCGAGGGGGCGCAACGGAGGTGTGTTGGAGAAACAAGAGCTGCATTTCTAAGGCAGCTAAAGTCGGGCAGGTAGGAGAGAATCGCAACCCATATTTCGTCCGGTATGAGCCGTGCCATTTTATTGTACAAGGTTCAGTTTTGGTCCGGACGAACAGCGTCGACAAGGGATGTTGGCTTTGGCCCAGTGACTCCCTTCGATTTAATGGTGAGTATTTACCGTTTTTGAGGTTCAGCAAGGTGGCCTGCTCCGGGCTCAACCATTTGCTTCCGAAGAACAAATGACACAGATGTTGGTGGTGGAGTACAGCATCGGACCAATCCTCGCTTCAACGTTGTACTGTTTAGCAGTGCGACTTTTGTTTCCCAGCGTCAATGATAGAGGCTTGAGTGAAGGCTCCTTGGCCGATTTCAGTATTGAGAGTTGAACACTTATACTTTTGGCCTGTTATTTTGATCCGTAAATAAAAAATTGTCAAGATGTGAGGCTCGGCTGATGGGCCGGGCTCCCCAATCGGTTGTCGTCGTGAGATGAGTGAGCTGATGCAACGACGATGCATGAAAGTCCTGGCCACCGTTTGGTTAGGTAATCAAGTTGGGTCCGGACTGTACAGTGCTAGTAAGCAGTTCTTGTGCCCAATATCGTCTTATGCACTGTGAGGGTCTTTGTCACAGTAACTGCCAATGAAATTCTATCAGAGCAACTAGTCCATAAACAGCTAGCGCCCAATTGCTCCCAAGTCTCGGTGCAGGAAGGTGCAGTGAATTGCTGGTCGGGAGCAAGCTCGCGTCAAATCCCTTCCCCAGCCAGCCACGGTACCTCTTCGCGAACGTCGCCTCTCCGCCGCATCCCACTTCGCGCCATCGAGCCTTGATTATCGCATCCTTACCACGAGCAGCCCCAGCTTCGTCTTCAATTAACATCACCTGACACACCGTCGTCGCGATGGGCAAGAAGAAGCGCGGACACCCCGATGTCGAGGACGTTCTCTCCCGGCCATGGTGCTACTACTGTATGCCTCCGCTTGTTGTGCTGCCCCGAGACGGATTGCGCGTGCTGACTTTGCCATAGGCGAGCGTGATTTTGAGGATCTGAAGCTTCTCATTTCCCATCAGAAGGCCAAGCACTTCAAGTGCGATAGATGCGGTCGCCGACTCAACACCGCTGGAGGTTTGTTCATGATGCGCTTTCCCCGTCGTGCCATCGCAAGCTAACGTGTTACACTGTTCAGGTCTCTCCGTCCATCTGAACCAGGTCCACAAGGAAACACTCACCCAAGTTGAGAATGCGCTACCGAACCGGCAGGGCCTTGACGTGGAGATCTTTGGAATGGAGGGTATTCCCCAGGACATCTTGGATCAGCACAGGAATCGCATTATCCAGAACTTCTACCAGGCCCAGGAGGATCGTCGTATTGCCACGGGAAACCCTCTGCCTGGCCAGTCAAAGCAGCCGAGGAAGAAGCTTAAGGTCGAAACTCCCGAGGAGCTGAAGGCCCGTCTTGCCGAGCACCGCGCAAGGCTGGCCGCCGGGCATACCCCAGGCACCAGTGGCAGCCCGGCCAACGGCGCCCCTGCGAGCGCAAGCCCGGGTGCATTCGTAAGTTACGCTCATCATCCGATTGATGGCACATCCGGTACTAATTGCTTACCGCAGAACAACTCTCCTTACCCCCCGCCGCAAGCGCCCTACGGAGCTTCTCCCGATCAGAACTACCCGTCCGGC
Organism: Colletotrichum incanum; assembly: GCA_001625285.1. NCBI lineage: Eukaryota > Fungi > Ascomycota > Sordariomycetes > Glomerellales > Glomerellaceae > Colletotrichum > Colletotrichum incanum. The sequence continues at coordinate 67,278 of LFIW01002162.1, forward strand.
AGTGCGCCCGGCGCCCCTGCATACCAGCAGCCGGGCTACCCACAAGGCAACTTCGCCGGTTTCTCTCCGTCATCTCTTCCTGCAAGGCCGACAAGCGGCCAACAAGCGATGCCTGGCCTTCCTCAGCGGCCGCCTCAATATAGCGGCCAGTTCTGGAATGGCTCTGGTGCCCCGCCACCTGGGTACCCCGGAGCATCAACTGTTGATGAGTTGGTCTCCGGTGCGGCGCAGCACGGAGACGAAATTGATGAGCTTATTCGTAGAGCTGAATCTGGCATCAAGCCGCCCAAGAAGCCCGAGGACGAGGCTGCAGAGGAGGCCGCTGGCGACAAGAAGTCGAAGAAGGACAAGAACGGCAGGATGTTTTACGCAGACACGGAGGTTAGCCCCGAGGAGCGCATGGCACAATTACCGAGATACGCCTACGTGCCGCCTGCATCTTAGTCAAAGTTTGTCTGGCTAGTTCAATGTCAACTGGAGGCGTCGCGGTTCGAACGCCCTCGATCAACGGCACATGCCATATCCATACGCTTCCACCAAAATGACGGGATTTCTTATACTCAGGGCGAGGACAACGGCATCCCACCGGAGCGGAGTTTTAACGGCGTAGCTGGGTTTGGGATGTATATAACTGTAAGGAACGCACTAAAATTCCGTCACTGTACTCATCGTAGGCTGTGGCGCTGAACAAGAAGACAGGTTTTGTGCTCCCTAATGGCCACCTACTAGTGATTTTTGTCGTCGATTATTAAAAGTTCGGGATTGGCAAGCTTTTAACCATCCTCCACATCCATATCGGTCCCAAATCCTGCAGGAAATGGGCCTGCCACTTATCATGTGGCAGTGTATCTGAATCTGAACTTGGTCTAAACCCTTGCTGACCTGACGGCATCGCATGGTGCATTATCAATCAAAGCCTTTGGCGAATACCTTTACTTAGGCCTGCGCTTCCCTAACGACTTTTCTATGATAACCACAACCTGTACGAGTTCAGGCATGTGATTGATTGATACTGCAAGCTCACTTTACATACTTTACCAGCCATCGACACAAAGACCCTCGCTCTTATGTAGTTCTCTCACATACACGGGTCAGGGAGTATGTAGAATACCAACGTATGGAGAAACCCCTAATTAAAACCGGATCAATATCAAGATGACTTGCAATCTTGCTCGCTCGCACATAATAGAAGTACTTCTGAACAAAGTACGTATTGCATCGATTAGAACAGCACTACAGAGCTCGGCAAGGCCGTCAACTCCACATGTCAGGTATCAGTCGGCCGAAGTTGGTTTGGTTACCTTTGCCTATCGGAACCTCAGTCCCGCACCTGACGGGCTCGCGGAGGTTACTGGGCCTCATCTTCTACTTGCCACGAATGCTATGACAGTGACAGTTTCCCTGGGCCTTACCCTTTCACAATTGGATTTGAGCGCTCGTTGCAGCAAGTCATGTTCGGAATCATTTTTGGGATTCAGTGGGACGGATCACGCTCCGGGATCGTGGGCGGTTGTTTCGATGAACTTTTGCTTGAGAACGCGATTCTGAACTGCTTATAAAACACGACCTATTAGCTTTTGGCACCAAGTATGTAAAAAGGCTGCCCCTGTTCCGTGACTACATGACGTGATGCTGTACCGACCAGGTAGGCCTTCATAATTGGAAGCCATTGCCCAAATCCATCATAATTGCCCATCCGACACCGTCATTACCGTAAATAAAGCAAGACAGAACCTGAGGAGATTGATAAGTTTTTGTCCTCCAAGGACAGGACTCAACGCGAAACATATTACCGCTCAGGTGAGGGACAGAAAAGCAAGATCTGCATTGCGATCGACGTTGCACTCTCGTCGGTGTTGCAGTCGTAGGGCAGAAGGGCAGCAGCAGGTTGACCAGGGAAAGCCTAGTTTCAGGCTTCTCAACTAGAGTTATAGAGCCTTTGCTTTACGTTTGATAAGTTGGTAACCTGCGAGATTGGTTATGAAGCTGTTTTCAGGGTTCAGTCTTATAACATCCAGCCTAGATCATCTCATTGACACGAGCAGCTGTTCTAAGTGGACAGCCTGAGATGTATCCGTTCTGTTAACGAAATTGATTTTTTATAGAGGATGAAGAACCCGAGTGACTTGTTTCAGGCTTATTACTTGTATAATGAAGGAACGTGGGCTGGATTCACCTGTGTATCACTGCTTGGCATACTATTCAGTCATGGATGTCGTAAACTCATCAGGACCTTGCTGTCTTCTCTTTTCTGCTAGTGTTATCGCCCTTCGACTTTGTTAATGATTTGCCTATTAACCTTCTCTCTTTCATCGATTGAGGTTTCTAATATTACAAACTTGCTAACTCTCCCTGCTCTCTTGAACACAATATCGCTGCAAAAATACCGGGACATCCGTCATAAAGTCTCGAAATTGTTATCAGGCTATCGGTCGACTGGTTCAACCAACTCTTCACCGACGGGGAAATACACTTGACGGTGCAAATGATCCGCTGGTAGACTATTTCTATTTGTCACTTGTGCGGTAGAGCTGTGACATGTTCGACAACGGGAAGAAAAGAGCTTTGAAGAAAACAAGAACGATGCTAACCTAAACTTGTACTTAGAAACTCGGACGTGCAAGGCTATCTGGCATAGGTATTTCCACGGCGTCGGATTACAAAACAGGCTTGGGCGTTTCTAGCCAAGAAACCTTCACACTCTTAAAGGGTTGTTCGCCAAAGCCGTGACGACAACTGCGGTTTCGGCCGTTCTCTGGTCCGCGGAGAACCACGTCCATATTGTCCCCGGATCTATCGGTTTGGTTACATCAGCACCGGAGAAGGGGAAAGCTATACTTTCTTTGATTGGCCGGCACTGTGCTGCTGCGTTAAGATGAGAGAACGGGTGGAGAAGTCAACCTGGTGTGTGGAAGACGCCTCGGGTGATCTTTCCGCCGTGGAGTAGAAGATTTCGGCAACAACTCAGGCGGTCATAGAAGGCAGGATGAGCGAGGGCAACATCAACGTATCAATACTGCAGGGAATGGTGAGGATGGACTCATGCAATACAACTCGGCCAGTTTATGATTTGAGAGGCAGCAGTGAGGGCGACTCCGTGAACATAACAGTCTTCATTCCTTACACTTGTGATATAAGATAACTGACGAGCCGGCCTACATAGGAAAACATTCCTGCTGACGTCCTTGTCTCCTTGTGGTTTTGTTCACTTCATCCTACCTCGATATTTGGGGTTTCGAGTCTACAAAACATGGTGTATTTTCAAGTGCATGGGATTGACTAATTGCTATCAAAGCAAGCGCAAGCAAGTTCAGAGCGTACGGGCTGAAAATGGAACCAAGAAGAAAATTTAGAGATTATGGGAAAACGTCGCTGCTTACCCTTACAGTCTAACATTCTCTTGAAGAACATCTACACCTTTGGCTGCGGCTGCGTAATTATACGGTGATACTTTGATGACCCGTTAATTGCTTTTACTCGCTAACTCCAAATCATCAGGAACCGGCAAAAGCGAGCCAGATCTGTCAAGATGACTCGCCATAGACCCGGTGACTTGGGCCTCCGTCTCTGGCGACCTGGTCCACGCGGTCTTAGGGCCTCCGGGTAATTAGAGAACCAGATGAACATGGTCTGGGCGGCTCGGTGGTCTGGAGATGCTCGCATCTGCCATCAGGCAAATACAACGTGGAGATATGCGATTTACGGCTAAATGCACCCTCTCCACTTCCAATGTCACGACCGGTGTTTTCCCCGCATTCATTTTGCCGCAGGCACGCCAGATCGACAAATCTTCGAATCCCCAAATCGAACGAAAACATTTGGGGTAGCTCTCATAGAGGCTCGCTCGTGTATTCTGGATTCTTCACTGAGTTTTGTGAGTAATTCTGCCTCAAAAATCGAATGTTGAGAGAAAATGTAATAACCCCGACTGTAGCACAACATTGGGTCAGAACTGATGCTTCTTATGATCGAAGCATCCTCTTCGGTAGCCGGCTCGCAGTTTGAACTGGGATGGCTGATCAACAACGTGGGGTAATCGTTTTGAAGACCTGGTGCGCCGGGTTGCGGGGACGTTCGACTCAAGCATCTTGGGGGTTGACATCTCGTTGGTTCCGTCACCCGAGGGAAACATGCATTATTCCCTCTAGCAGGGATTTGAGAGAGCTCGCTGACCCTGTCTTCGACCTATCATGAGAACGTTAGAAGTGATCCTTTTACCCGTCGGCCAGGCACGATCATGTCATCTTGGCTGGTGTCATCTATCCCCAGGCGTCCCTGCATGTGCTTCCTATCCCGTCATTGGTGGTGAAAATGATCGTTGTGCTTGTGGTGTCATTCGCATGCGTTCCCACCTCTCCATGCCCGAAGAGTCTGGTTCCCCATGGGAAGCGTCACCTTAGCCTGGGTCACCGACCGTTCCTGGGTCTGGAAATTAAACGAGACCACTTTGTCGAATATTCTACTTTGTAGTCATATAATAGGTAGAGCTCGTGCCCCATTAAAAATGCGCGCTGCCCTTTGGTCCTCACCTTGCTCTCGACCTTTCGCAGTTTTACGTGGTGAATTTGCCCCACGTGAGCTTCCTCAAGCTCGCAGTCATGGCCTTCGTCAACTTGAAGTCCATCTCGCTGGTGGCACTCTCGAGTTTGGCGCCTCTGATCTTAGCCCTTGGACAGAAACAGATCATCTCTTTCGAAAGCAGCTCAGACAGCTTCCAGATCGCCGGTGGGGAAGTTGGGGCTGGTCAGGTCCTAGTATCTAGTGATGACTACTGGGGTGTTATTCGAGCTGCCGGTGACTTGGCCCTGGACTTTGGTCGCGTCACGGGTACGACCTACACCCTCAGTAACGGTGTAAATGGTTCGGAGCCTGCCTCCTATACCTTTGCTCCGGTGGATGTCAGCAATAACACTATCGTGAGTCTCTCTCTATAGGTGTGTCTGAGATTGACCTACTCAGTGTCTGGGGCACCCCTTCTCAAGACTTGCTGGTAGTTTCGAGACATGTCAAGACCCAAGACTAACTGTTACAGTACCGCGTCCAAGACAAACAATCCTTCACTGGCCCCAACTACACCGATCCAATGCCCGGCAGCACGGTCGTCATCGCTGGTACTATTGGACACTCAAAGTTTATCGACGACCTTATTACAGCCCAGAAGCTCAACACGAGTGAAATTGAAGGAAAATGGGAGTCTTTCGTCAGCCAATTGGTTGAAGACCCCGTCCCGGGATGCTCCCGAGCCCTCGTAATTGCTGGCAGCGACCCGCGAGGCACCATCTATGGCATATACGACATTAGCGAACAAATTGGCGTCAGTCCCTGGTACTTCTGGGCTGACGTGCCTCCTAAGAAGGCCACTGAAATCTACGTCTTGCCCGAAGGCAAGATTCAAGGATCCCCTTCGGTCAAGTATCGTGGATTCTTCCTCAACGATGAGCAGCCGGGGTTGTCCAGCTGGGTTTCGTAAGTTGCACGGCTCTTTCATAGAGAGCGAATGCTAATGGATCGGCAGAACCCAATGGAATGACACCTGGAACGATGCCGCGGGGTATAACTACCACTTCTATAGCCTGGTCGGCGAGCTTCTGCTCCGTCTTCGTGCCAACTATCTCTGGCCGACAGTCTGGGGCAGCATGGTTTACGTCGATGACCCACTCAACCAGCCCCTCCTCGATGCGTACGAAGTTGTTCTGGGCGGTTCCCACACCGAGCCTATGATGCGTGCCCAGAACGAGTTTAGGACATTCTACCAGGGTCAATGGGCGTACAACCTCAACAACGAGACCATTGATGACTACTTCCGGTACGGTGTGCAGCGTGCCAAGCCGTACAGCCGTAACAGCCTGTGGACGATGGCCATGCGTGGCACGGGCGACACCGCCATCGAAGGCAACCTAGGAGTTGAGGCTATCGTTAAGATGCTGGAGGAACTTGTGGAAAACCAGCGGACAATCATTGCCGAGGGCCTTGAGATCGAGTCTGCCTCTGAAGTTCCGTCCTTGTGGTGCCTCTACAAGGAGGTCCAGTCATACCAAGAGAAAGGCCTCCACGTTCCCGAAGACATTACACTCCTCTGGGCCGACGACAACTGGGGTAACGTCCGAAGGTTGCCACTGGTAAATGAGACGGACCGCAGCGGCGGTGCTGGCGTGTACTACCACTTTGACTACGTCGGTGACCCGCGCGATTACAAGTGGATCAACACGATCCAGCTGGAGAAGACAGCAGAGCAGATGTACCTTGCTTATGCGCGACATGCCCGCAGGATTTGGATCGTCAATGTCGGCGATCTTAAGCCTCTTGAGATCCCCATCAGCCACTTCTTCGATCTCGCATACGACACGGAGAAATGGGGCGTCGATGGGACTGGAGAGTGGCTCAAATCGTGGGCGACTAGGGAGTTTGGTGACAACCATGCATCCAACATCTCCGACATCTTGACCAAGTACGGCATGTATGCCGCTCGCAGAAAGTACGAACTGGTCGAGCCCCAGACCTACTCCGTCATCAATTACAATGAGGCAGACGCGGTCTTGGAGCAGTGGGCTGCCTTGCTCGAACAAGCTCAGGCTTTGTACGATGTTCTCGACGAGGAGTACCAGGCCGCCTTTTTCGAGATGATCCTGCACCCCATCACCGCTGGAGAGATTCTGCACAAGATCCAGATCAACGGGGCGAAGAACCAGTTGTACGCTGGGCAGAAGCGCAATTTGGCCAATGATGTCTTCGACGAGTCCAGGGCCTTGCTCGACGCCGACGCAGAGTTAACCAACAGATGGAACGAGTTGCTCGATGGGAAATGGCTGCACATGCTGGACCGTAAGTACACCGCACCATGCTCTGCGTCAATTGCACGACGCTAACACAAGGCAGAAACCCATCTTGGATACGATGGCTACTGGCAACAACCTATGCGCAACACCCTCCCTGACATGCGCTACGTCCAGACGCAGTTCCCCTCGTTGGGCGGCCAGATCGGTGTTGGCGTCGAAGCCTCCAACGCCAGCGTCCAGGGAGACGACAAATGGCATACCAACTCGGGCAACGACCTCACCGTGCCCCCTCTGGACCCCTACGGCGCCCTCACGCGCTACTTCGAGGTTTTCACTCGTGGCAACAAGGCGTGTCCATGGGAAGCCAGCCCATGGCAGCCGTGGGTTAAGCTGTCGCAGTACAATGGAACTGTTGGCGGCGAGAACGGCACTGATAGTCGCGTTTGGATCTCGATTGATTGGGAGAATGCGCCAGCGGCTCCTAACGCGACGCAGGTGTACATCAACGTCACCACGCCGTGCCGGGACAAGGAGAAATATGCTGGCCAGGGACAGAGGGTCATTGTGCCGGTTGTCAACCGCAAGGTTCCGTCCAACTTCACTGAGGGCTTCGTTGAGTCTGACGGACACGTGTCCATCGAAGGCCCGCACTACCAGAAAATCGTCGAGCCGAGCAGCAGCTCAAACAGCAGCAACAAGCTCAAGTACCATGTACTCAAGAACTACGGCCGCACCCTGGGCGGAGTCACGTTGCACCCGCCCGAGTCGGAGAAAGTCAAGCTCGGTGAGGGTCCGGCGCTGGAGTACAACTTGTATCTCTTCACCAACACCAGCAAGGCTAACGTCACGCTGTACATCTCGCCGTCAGGCAACTATCTCGGCGACAGCAACCCGCTCGAGTACGGCATCTCTCTGTACCCGACCGGCGGTGAGGAGCCACAGCCCAAGACGGTTCAGCCGGTGGGCAAGACACAGGGCCAGAACATGCCTGATGGATGGGGTTATGCAGTGGGCGATGCTGTCTGGGGACTCAACGGCAACTACACGACGACAACGTTTAACGTCACCCAGGAGGGCGCGTACACCTTGCGTGTCTGGGCGCTTCTTCCGAACATTATTGTGCAGAAGGTTGTAGTCAACCTTGGCGGCGTGAGAAAGTCGTATCTCGGCCCCCCTGAGAGTTTCTTGCTGGGGCGTGATGAGCAGAGTGTTGCCAGCCGGACAGCGTTTACGGACACGCCCGGCATTCTTGGGGGTAAACCAGAGTAGGATGTTGGACGTGACTGTTGGTGTTTGTTCCCAAGTTAATTGACTTGATGCTGGGAGGAAATGATTGGCTGGACGAAAAGCGGATGGAAACGCTGAACGAAGTAACGTTAATACCTAATGAAATAGGAACATGACTCTTGGTCCCAAATAACGCCCCAGCTAAAATCCAGTCAAATGGGATTTTTTAAATGGATTTTTCTTTGGCCCATGGCGCGTGACGTGTTTTGCTGGCCCTTTGTTTGGAGACCCAGAGACGCCTTCTTTGTTCGCCGAGGCTCTCATTGTTTGTGGCTGAAGCCAATACACCAGCCACAATCCACTATCTACCCACTTCAGCCCAGGGCAGGCGATGTGTGGCTTGTCAGGAACCGCCTGTTCTCATTCGTGTGTCTTGCACTGAGATGGAGCTATCTAGAGCGAATCAGGATTAGCGTCCCCATACCTGCCTCGCTTAAATGGCTCCCGGTCGCCTGGAGCAACAGCGGCACTCGGCGGTGCCAAAAAACAACAAACGTCAGTCCCGTCAGTCACTCTGCACAGTCAGCCCAGCCGAGAGGAAACGGGGGTCCCTTTCAAGACATTCACACGTCTCCGTCCGCGACTCTCCTAATCTCTTATCCATCTGCAGCTTCCACCCAACGTCGACCGGTACAGGTAGCAGCCAGAAGAAAGCTGCTCCTTCCTTCCTTACTCTCACTAACCCTCTACCCCATAGCAGCTTCGCTCCTCTCCCGACTATATTCCCTTAATTCTCGTCTCTTTCCCCCCCACGTCTCTTCCTCTTCGCACATGCTTGGTCCGCGCTGCAAAGCGGCTTTGTTTATTTCTTGACTTCACCACTCCCGTTTGCTGCTGCGGCACCCATCCTCCGACTTGGACTCGGAGCTCGACTTGTTTACAGTCTTGGAGCGAGCAGTCGGTTCGAGTCCGAGCCATTTTCGCAAGACACCACGCGAGACAGAACCGCCATACCACATTCACAAACAACAGGAAACATGGTCGTCGACCCCAATGCCGCCTCCATCACGGTCGCAGGTTCGTCGTGCAGTCTCTATTATTCTACCGCGCATGTGAATACTGACATCTTTCCCTCATAGTTCGAGTGCGACCGTTCACGATCCGAGAAGCTGCCCAACTGTATGTCAAACTAGCGAAGGAAATGTAACCATGCGAACAGCCTACTGACTGCCTTCAGAACTCGCAACGATGAGGGTACCGTCTTTCTCGGCGACGGCTCTCTCGCCGCCGCACCGCCAAAGCTTCAGAGGGGTGGTATCAGACCGGTCATCAAGGTTGTCGATGACAGATGCCTGTGAGTACTTGACCTCCCAACGGTGATGACTTCTCGCCCTAACATCCTACTCACAGTGTCTTCGACCCGCCCGAGGACAACCCTGTTCACAGGTTCGGACGATCCGTCGTGCCCAACGGCAAGAAGGTCAAGGATCAGACCTTCATGTTCGACAGAATATTCGACGAGAACGCAACACAAAACGACGTCTACGAAGGCACCACAAAACAGCTTCTCGATAGCGTCCTTGACGGCTACAATGCTACTGTCTTCGCCTACGGCGCCACCGGTTGCGGCAAGACGCACACCATCACCGGCACATCACAACACCCAGGAATTATCTTCATGACCATGCAGGAACTTTTCGAAAAGATCAACGAGCGAAGCCAGGACAAGACCACCGAGATCACGCTCTCCTACCTCGAGATCTACAACGAGACCATCCGCGATCTGTTGATCCCCGGAGGCAGCAAGCAGGGATTGATGCTCCGTGAGGATTCGAACCAGGCCGTGTCTGTCGCAGGCCTGACGAGCCATCACCCCAAGAACGTTCAAGAGGTCATGGACATGATCGTCCAGGGCAACGAGTGGCGTACGGTCTCGCCGACCGAGGCCAACGCGACCTCCTCTCGTTCCCACGCTGTCCTCCAGATCAACGTCTCGCAAAAAGACCGCAACGCCGACGTCAATGAGCCACATACCATGGCCACGCTGAGCATCATCGATCTTGCCGGTAGCGAGCGCGCCAGCGCCACGAAGAACCGCGGTGAGCGTCTGCTCGAAGGCGCCAACATTAACAAGTCCCTATTGGCCCTGGGAAGCTGCATCAATGCCTTGTGCGACCCGCGCAAGCGCAACCACGTACCATATCGCAACAGCAAACTTACTCGGCTCCTCAAGTTCTCCCTCGGCGGCAACTGCAAGACGGTCATGATTGTGTGTGTCAGTCCTTCAAGCGTCCACTTCGACGAAACACAAAACACCCTCCGATACGCGAACCGAGCCAAGAATATCCAGACCAAGGTCACCCGCAATGTCTTTAACGTCAACCGACACGTCAAGGACTTCTTGGTCAAGATTGACGAGCAGATTGCACTGATCAATGAGCTCAAGGCACAGCAGAAGGACGCCGAGAAGATCTTCTACGCCAAGTTCCGTAAGCAACTGGAAAAGCGCGACTCCGTCGCCCGCGAAGGCGTTCAGCGCATTCGCGTGGCCTACGACAACTCTGCCAACGACAGACGGGACAAGATCAACAACATGAAGAAACTGCGGGCTTTCGAAAGGCGGATTGGCCTGCTTTCCGCTTGGATTGCCTCCTTCGACACCGTCTGCGATCAGAGAGGAGATGAAGATTCGATGCCCGCGCCCCTCCTTGCCATCCGCAAAACAGCTCAAGGCATTTTGGTTGAGTTGGAGCACAGTCGCCACCACATCCACCAAAAGCTGGAAAACACCAACTGGGAACGGTCAATCGATACTGCCCTTCACCATAGCATCAAGCAGTTGCCCGGGGGCGAAGCTGACGCAGCCGAGATTGACACGCTGACTCGCGAGGCGGAGCTACTCAAGGCCAACTTTGGCAGAGATGCCAACCGGGAGGTTCTGGAAATGGACAAGGTAGGCGATGCGGCCATGATCCAAGTTCTCTTGACCGCCCAGTTCGACATTCTGGCGTCGCTCGAAGATACATTGGAGATGAACGAAGAGGATGCCGTCGCACACGCAAAGCAGATAATCAATCGTTTGTTGGAAGCCGGCTTCTCGGCCGCCTCTCACATCGTCAAGCCTGATGGTGCCATGATTCCCGTTGAGAAGTTTTCTCCAAGCAAGCGAGGCACCCCGAAGCGCAAGAAGGCGGTCATCAACAACATCAACAACACATCTCCTGTCCGACAGCCTGCTTTTGTCCCGCCTCCCGAGCCTACTCTCCAACCTCATGCGTCTCCCATGAAGTCGTCGCCTCGTCGTAGGAAGGCGGGCGCGCCGCGGAGTCCCCGTAAAGGAGTCTCCTTTACGCCAGTGAAGAGAAAGTCGGAAGCGAAGCGAGCTGTTCGCTGGAGGGACGATGAAACTGAGCAGGGAACTCTGGCGGATTTCGAAAAGACACCCAAGAAGTTTGACTCGACGCCAGAGCACAGCTCACCCGACAAGACAACTTTGAGGATGCCAACCCTACCCTCTTACTTGCGAACAGCTTCGCCCAACTCCGACACAAGCCCGACGCTGGAACTTCCTGAATCTTCATCTATCCCGCCAGCCAAGCCTAACAGGTTCCAGGCTGGGTTCCTGTCCAAGGGCCGTGTCTCGTCTATCGGTTCTGGATCCCCGGCCGTTCCAGTGCCAACAATGTCGTTGCCTTTAGGCTCGTCCCCGTCGTCGGACAGCGGAGACCGTGTGGCTCCCTTGCGCGCCCTTGACGTGCACCGCTCTTCCAACCTGTCACCGCCGGCTTTTCGCTCTAGGATTGCGCGAGCCAGCCCACCGCCGAGGACGTCACTCTCGGGCAATTTATCGGCGGACGAGAACAACCCGCCATCGTCCCAGAATGCCTCTGGATCAGAGTCGGAGTCACCCAGCATTGATCCTAGAAAGATTCGATCTGCCTTGCACTCCATGAAGAAGGTCCGAGGCGAGCACCGTCGCGTGTCATCCATAGGAGGGACAGCGGCCAACAACGCCCGGCGCATTTCTTCGGTCAACTCGATTGGATCGAATCACCGGGCTTCGTCGAGCTTCTCGGGTCCGTTGGCTAGCAGCTCAAACGGCATCTCCCGACAGCGCCGAGCCAGTGCGGAGCGAAGACTTTCCCCGCCCATAACCTGCTCTCCCCCTGATCTTAGGAACGACCGGGCGTTCACAGCGGGGCAAGCAAGGAGAATGCACCTGGGAGGCAGTTTGAGATTGGACGGAGGAAGCCCCCAGGCGCCTCATAACAGAATGGCCAGCGCCGACTTCAAGAACAGACGCATCACGATTGGTAGTTTGGCGGCCACTGGAAAGATCGAGAAGACACACGCACCCAGACCCAGCGTGGCAGGGTGGCGTTGATTTTGTTATGGTTTCAATCATACCCATTTAGTTGTCGCATAGAGATGCAACGGGGGAGTCCTTGGCTGTTCTTCCGCGTCTCTTTTCCATTGATGGGCGTTGGGCACTCTTCCAATCTTAGCCCTCAAATTCTTTTGGCTGTTTCCCATCGTCTGGCGGGCCTGGTTGAGGGTCCTTGTATGGTTGTTGTATCAATAGGTCGCGGTCAGGGTATATTCACAGTTCATCTGATGACAAAGCTCCAGTTAAATATAATGCAGACTGACAGTGACATGTGCTCAGTTGGAGAACTGACTCGGCCAGATGTCCAAGAATAGCGGCTTAAAAGTCTATGTAGAACTCTGTTCTGATGGGTCGTTCCCTCTCTTTTATTCCTTGCCGTCTGGGGCCGGTTCGCGGCGTTGCTCTGACCTTGATATCAGACGGATTTTTCATCCGTCTTTTCCGACTTCCCTGCAGGTTGGAGGTCGTTTCATCAAAGATTACCAGTTCAACAGAGGATCGCGAAGAGAAGAGGCAGCATCACGAGAGCTTCGGCTCCTAACTTCATTTGCAACTATTTTAGAGATGGCCTTTCGGCTAGCGCTCTACGGCCTGATTTTCTTGGTTTAGCTCAAAGGGCGGAAACCTTTGCGTTGCCTTTATGACTCTAACTGACGGCAAACGCGGGTTCAAGTAAGAGATAACTCCAAAGGTTGAGCTTTCTCACAGACATTGCTCACCGTTTCATGGCGTTTTTGGCAGATGATGAAGAGGCCTTGCCGATTCAGTGTCCAGATTCTGGAGAGGACGGAATTCATTAACCTTATCCGTATCTGCCATACAGTTTAGATCAGACAGCGCATCAGCCGTGTCGTTCTCAGGGGCCTTTATCAACACATATCTTAAATGACAGACACACGGACTGAAGCAGCATCAAACTTCAAACATCAACCAGTGAACGAGCACAGGAACGGGACGTTGAACTAAGCACCACCACCTCCACTTCGTTAACCTGCGAGCCTGCAACTGAGCGGCGGATGATGGGGTGGGCCAGCGATAAAGAGAATGGGGTGGCATTACCTAAGTTGCTTCACGGTACGTAATGGATTTCTCTCTTTACCTAAGAGGGCATCGAGCCGCCCACAGCAGGGAAGGCCCAGGTTAGGGGGGGCTGAGAGTTTTGCGACGCCGCAATCTTATTTCAATCATGCTTATTCAACTGGTTTTCGCCAACAATGCTTATCGCGTCGTCGGCATCAGAGAGCGGGTAGATTGTGACTAGTGAAGGGGGAAGCTTCAGTGGCTGGGCTGTCCACATTGTCTCATTCCCAGGTGGTGATCGGTCTATTCTCTTATCTCCAGAGCAAGGACGCCGGCTGAGTCGGCATCGCTCTTAACCGCCAACTAGCCAACTCGCAGCTCTCCCCCCATCCGCGATGACGACGAAAGGGTCGGGGCGCGAGGATGAATAAGGAATGTGAGAAGAACTCGTTCAAAGTTTCTCGCAAATTGACCGTTGTTCGAGATGGGGAGAGAGAGTTCAGTCGAAGACCCGCGCGAACTTTTGCAAAGGTGACCAAGTCCACCCCCGTCAATGTCCCCTCTAGGCCATGGCACTTCTCTTTCGAGAAGCTGGATGCAACTAGAGCAGGGTCCAGGTCATAATAGCCGCAGCACGTCATGGCAGGTTTCGACAGAGCGTCTGCAGGGCACAATCACCAAGATGGCAGCGACGAGGCCGAAGGCCGCCCCCTCTCGAGATCCGTTGACAAAGAGAAACGTACAAAGAGAATCCCTCGAGCATGCATCCTATCCCCCGCCGCCCTCCGCCCTCTGCGCCTTGTTGCCTTCCTTCCCGTCTTGGCTTCGATCTCGTACCTGCGCGGCCCCGGACTGGGCACTTCTGGGCAACGTCTGGGCAAACATGGAGTGATGATTAGGCCAGGGTATCGAGGGTCGCAATCGCCGCTGTCGCTCGCATGCGGACATGGCGGGTGGAGACTTGGCGGTAAAGCTTGTTTCGATGTGCCGAGGCGCACAAGAACCCAGCAACGGCGCAAGAGACCAATGAAGGGTGCCGCGTGCTGGCGGGTTCATGATCAATTCAGCAGCTGGACATGGGGTGACCCGGTTCGTGTCTCGGAGCCCCATGGACCTTGGACCGCGATGTGGCCTGGCGACTCCCGGAGCCATGTCCCGAGTAGGTAGGTGCTTTCAACGTCGACTCGTCGACTTGACGACCCGACCGACTCGAGCACCTTTGGAGACCCAATTCCGGGGCTATCGCGAGGAACGGGACCAAGTCGCCTTGGGCTGACAATGCTCTCTAAGAGTCTCCATTGGTTGGCGAGCTGTCTGCCGCGTCTCCTCTCCCCGCCGCGGGACCCCTCTTCATCATTAGCTTTCTCCTTTTTTTTCCATCTCAACTTCCACTTCGAATGGTTGGAGGGCGGCGTCACGTCGCGTCGCCCGAGTCGCTCAACCCATTCGACCTGCTCTTTTCCATCTAGTCTGCCATAGCTGAGAATCTGTGCCTGTGACAAGCTTTGGTCAAAAGTCCCCTCCACCCTCCACAGCCCCTGGCCGGGAATAGTCTGGAATCTGGCTGATCCTATGGGGGTGCGATGGGGCTACGTACGACCTTCGCCAATATCCCCAGCTCCCCTATTGAGGCTAGTCAGCCCGTTGATGGCTGCCGCGAGTAGTCGATCTCTTGTTGTTCCTTTCTCGTTTGTTCTGCACCACTACCAGGGACGCTCTCCGTATTCATCAAATCTAGCCCCTCTATTCTCTCGAATCACGATGCATTGAACTGTTGTTCATGTCCGCGCCATATGGAGTTGCGACAGGCAGCCCGGCTATGGCACGATGTTCTCTCTTGGAAGGTGGTATCCTTCCCCGGTTATCTCGTGCCGGACATCATGCTGGCCCAATGTGATGCCCCTTGTTGACTTATCGAAAGCTTGTGATGTTGGCAAGGTCTGCAAGTGATGCATCCATAACTGCCGGCCGAGTAGTCTTCCCGCCGTCCAGGGCAGCCTTCAGCTACGACAGACGATGATATAAACCGTCCCATCCTCCTCCCGTCGATCATCCCGTCTCTCAACCTCATCCTCATCGGTCACTCTCCAGTCCTCATCCTCAGTCCTCTCATCCTCGCTCTTTGCTTCACTGCTCCCGGCTTCGTCGCTACCGGTCTCCTGTTGTGTCTTCCACAATGACTGGCCCATCCTTCGTGTCGGCCCTCACGGCCGGTCTCGCCCTGGCCTCCACCGCCGCCGCCCTCCCCGCCGGTGCCCAGCAGGAGAGAGGCTTCACCGTCGAGCAGGTCCGCAACCCCCGCTACGTCCGCTCCGGCCCTCTCGCCCTCGCCAAGGCCTACCGCAAGTACAAGGCCCCTCTGCCCGAGGACCTCGCCGCCGTCGTCGCCAACATCACCGCCGCCGGCCTCGTCCAGCGCGCCACCGGCAGCGTCGCCGCCAACCCCCAGGAGTATGACATCGAGTACCTGAGTCCCGTCCAGATTGGCACCCCGGCCCAGACTCTCAACCTTGACTTCGACACCGGCTCGTCCGATCTCTGGGTCTTCTCCACCTCGACCCCGGCCAGCCAGCGTAACGGCCAGACCGTCTATGACCCGAGCAAGTCCAGCACCGCCTCCCGCCTTTCCGGCGCCACCTGGTCCATCTCCTACGGCGACGGTTCCAGCTCCAGCGGTGTCGTCTACAAGGACACCGTCAGCGTCGGCGGACTGTCTGTCACCGGCCAGGCTGTCGAGGCCGCCTCGACCGTCTCGGACTCCTTCACTTCCGAGAGCGACCTGGACGGTCTCCTGGGTCTCGGCTTCAGCAACATCAACACTGTTGAGCCCACCCAGCAGACCACCTTTTTTGACACGGCCAAGTCCAAGCTGACCGCACCCCTTTTCACTGCTGACCTGAAGCACAACAAGGGTGAGTATCGTCCCTGAATGGCACGGAGTTCAACATACTAACAGTTAACTAGCCGGCAAGTACAACTTCGGTTACATTGACAGCGCGGCCTACACCGGTTCCATCACCTACACCTCGGTCAACAGCGCGAACGGATGGTGGCAGTTCACCTCGTCCGGCTACCAGGTCGGCTCCAACAGCTTCGTCACCAGCTCCATCACCGGCATCGCTGACACCGGCACCACCCTCCTCCTGCTCCCCAACGCTGTCGTCACCGCCTACTACAGCAAGATCTCCGGCGCCAAGTACGACTCGTCTCAGGGAGGCTACACCTTCCCCTGCTCGGCCACCGTCCCGTCCTTCACCTTCGGCGTCGGCACTGCCCGCGTTACCATCCCCGGCTCGTACATGAACTACGCGCCCATCAGCACCAGCACTTGCTTCGGTGGCCTGCAGAGCAACGCTGGCATCGGCATCTCCATCTACGGCGACGTTGCCCTCAAGGCCGCTTTCGTTGTCTTCAACGGTGGCACCAAGCAGCTCGGCTGGGCTGCCAAGACCCTCTCCTAAATTGCTTAGGGGGCGATGAGAAAAAGAGACAAAAAGAGATGGCGGTCCAGCAAACTTTGCAACCCGAATGGTCTGAACTTGAGGACTGGATGTAGGACGGTAGCAATTCGGGTTTGATTGTTAGATGGCCGTTCATCAAGACAAGTCATGTGACGACTTCTTATACATACTTTTTATTCGCACCATATTAGTGGATCATGAGCGACGATGACAAAGAGATAGCTGATTAGTCTGTTGAGAAATGAGACTTACGTTTGGAAAGGAGACAGAAAGCCTCAATCGCCACCGTATGCGCGCTTTTTCCGTGTTCGCGGTCAATCTAACCGTTTTCCGTTTATATAATTTTTCCAGCTTCGCACATCATTGTGTCCTTTTCCGAAGTGCCAAGAAACGAATTTCCCCATACGTGTATTGTGCTTGGACCGCTATAAAAAAAAGACGCCTTTGGGGGTAACCTTCACCCACTTTCACTGACCACACCTTGAGCCAGCCGTTCACTCACACCCATTCCCGCCCACATTCCCCATCTCATCCCCCCCTCCGACTTTCACCACGTTTTCATACATGGCGATCTTGGCGTACGGGAAAAGCCATTTGATGCTTGGCAGTCCTTTCGCATTTCTCCCCGCCCAGCCCTGCTCGGCGCGGTTCGCTGCCCTGGCCGATGGCCAAGGGCGCCAAGGAGTGTGGGATGGGAGGAGGGAAGACAAGAGGGTCTGAAGATTCGGGCTGGTCATACCGAGGTGCAGACGGCGGCTTATGGGGAAGAGGTCTGGCATCTCTCATCAGTGGATGGGATTTTGAGCAAGGGCCTGATGCCGAGAGGAAGAAGGCTCGGGATAGGGTGAAGTAAGATGAACCCACCGTGAGTGAGACTCTATTTCTTCGCAATCCCGCTTCTTCCCTTCAGCGGCGCAGTTCCGTTGCGACGACGACGGGGAAATCGATTACCGCATCTTGGCCGAAAAGATTTTCAGAGAGACAGGACTGTTACAAAGCCATGAATCTCATCTCTCTGGAGATCGACTGTTTGAACTCCTCCAATGAGGTTACAAGATGAGGGATTGGGGGCGAGATACGACGCAGTGAGTTCTCGCGTTGTTTCTTGGCATAACTCTGAGTTGAGGGCCGCCAAATCTTGCCATCATGATCAACGCCATGATGATCAGTGACAGGCTCTGTTGCATCTACAGTACCAAAAGGTATCAATCATTTTGTTGGTCAGCAATGGAACTGCGGCGCTCCTATGGCGACTCTGAACTCGGCGGAATGCAAGCATGCCACGACTGCGGCCACATTATGCTGCCAAACTGCGACAAGCTTCTCTTGAGTCTTGGGCTGTAATGGCCAAGACGATATTGGCTGCATTGCCAGCTCGGGCTTCCTCCTCTAGCGGTTGTCGTCGCAAAGTGGGTGTCTATCCCGGACTTAACGGAGCAAATGGAGGTCAGCGACTCGCCGTTCACTCCTTCCAACTGTCCAATCATGCTTTTACGATGCGGTTCTATTGTAATGCCCTCAAGGAATCTGGGCCAGTCGACTCTCTCTCGGCGTTGAAGCGGCAATCACGGAAGTCGAGGACAAGAGCATGACCTTCTTTTGACGAGCCAGCCAACTTGGCAATGACAAAGATGGAAATGATCTCTTCCTCCCCAAGATTACGTGCCTATGAGCTGCTCATCCGCGTAACCTGCGCCGCTTCAGATATTCTTTACGCCGGCATACCTTCGCAGGGATGGTTTTGATAATCCGATCTAGACATTTCGGAGGCAAAATGGAGACAAAGTGTTTGGTCTCCGAGTGCTTAGGGGAGATCGCCGTATTAATCGGTGTCCAGACAGCCGCACCGAGAACTCTGGATCGAACCGATGGGGTTTTCAGTTCAGGTTCTGGTCCTAGAACTCTCATCGCCAAATAGGTAAGAAGATCCAGCCGGCGATCGGGTATAGTGCCTTCATATATGCTCGGTGTTCATCTCACCTCAATCGAGGCGGTGCACCCCGCTATACTGATAGTTTCGTACGTCCTTGGTGTTTTTATTTCACGAAGCCATGGCTACTGAGAAGCGCAGAGCCCTCAAGCCCTAAGCCGATGGCATGGCTGAGCTCGCTGCTTTCAACGACGCAGTAACTTCGTCTTCGCCATCCATACACGTCTATCTTCCATTCTTTCTACATTATGACGCATTATTCGGCGGTGCTCGATACCGTTCGTGCCCGAAGCTGCTCGTATCTATTTTGTAAGAAATCATCACAGCTGTCGTTGGCAACCAAGATGGCGTTTGCCGTGGGGTGTTTGGGTGTTGGGCACCTGGTTGGGATCGAAATGTCGATTTCTTCACTTCTCGGGAGCCCTTCAAGATGGTTGGCACGGCTTTTCTGCGATTGTCTGCATCTGAAGCTAGAAGGAGCGTCGTTAAGTCAGTGACATGACAAAAGTAAGTGAATTAGTTCACAACAAAAGTGATCAGCTCATGTGTCTCACCAGTGATACAAGGACGCCTAAGCGGCGCTCACCTCAGTAATATGATCTCCGTCGTTGTTGGTTTGCGAATAGTTGCCAGGTACGATTTTCAGCAGTTGAATGTTTGACAACTTCCGAGGAGCCATGTAAACGGCGAGAAGTTTATGCTCGGTTCTAACTCCCCGACTCTGGGACCGATGAGCTGCTGGAGAAATGGCACATTGACAACCCTTGAATGCTGAGAGCGCGTCTTACTGAACGCGCTCCCCCCCTTCGAGAGCAACTGCGGTGAGACGGGACAGGCCCAAGGCGGTGACTACGGGGGCCTTGCAGACGATGCAGCTCTTTGGGTGACATCCCGGCTCATCAGAGTGAACAGGCCAAAGACGACCAAGACTGGAAGATTGACCTGGCCGGATGGCTTGGCGTGAGGCGCAACCTGTGGTGATGGATTACACCGATTTGATCGACGAGACGACCATCAGTGCGATAGAGGGGCGGAAGGGAAAGGGGAAACACAAGGAGGCTCTCGAAGGTGACTTGCATGCATTTCCAACGTCAAGTCTTGGAAGACGAAATTCTTCCGTCCTATGATTCCATGGGAACGGGTCTCGATGACGATGAAGCGGCACGCCAGCCCCATACTAAGAGCGCATGCCGAGAGAGAGAAGGCCCCACGATGTCTTCTTTCACCAGTATCTTGCGATGTTTCGAGGCTGGGACGCAGGGCCAGGAGGAAAACGTGACAGGCGTGCATCCGAGTCCCATGTTGCCGGTGACCGACCATGCGGCACAGACATCAACTAGTTGCTTCGCTGGTACGGGATACATACGCAGAGATGCCAACTAGTGCGGCGGTGCAGGGCGTGACAGGGCCGGGCAGGGCCCAAGGGCTCGGGTCCGGAAGCAGAGAGCAGCAGATGAGGAGGGAGGGAGTGGAATGTGGCATCGCATGATGTTGGTCGACGTTGAGCGAGTGCCTCATTAGCGCCTTGTGCCCCCCTCGACACTTACAGTACTCGCGCACGCGTCGACGAATAGGCAAAATCATCAAACACGATGCGAAGCAAATCTGTGTGCTGCATTGAATATTGAACTTCAACAGAGTGTCATTAAAACAGACTAGTGCGATCCGTTTCTTCAGGTCAGAAACGCAGTCGAATTTTTCCGTCAAATGAACGAGCTTCGGCGCTCGATGCCAAGCCCTTTGGCGTATTGCCACAAAGTCGGGGTGATGGAGTCGGTGGTCGGAGAGGATGGGGATGGATGTGAAGGATGACTTGGGTTAGGGGTGTTGGGACACATCAACCATCAAGCGTGTTTGGCGCATTTGGTCGAATTGGGACTGTCTTGCTTGTCCCAGTCATCGAAGTCATTGACACGGAGTTCGCTTGAGTCGTGGTTGGACCAACAGGTAAGCCAGAAAGCTGGGAAGAGTCTAGAGCGTTTTGCGTGTTTGTTGAATGGGGACACGAACAGACGAAAATTATCTAGCCATGGTCAAGTGTCGAATGAGAGACACAGTCTCACTGTCATAGGAGCAACGAGTTGGCGTCAATACCGCCACGCCCGCAGTCTTTGTGTGTTTCTCGGTTGGCTGTTGGTGGTTCATCCGTATCTGGTTCGTCTCCACGCCGGGCTCCCATCCCCTCATTTTACGGCCATGCACACCCCCGCGATCCCCAATGTTTCTCCATGTCCTCCATGCCCATTCCCTCTCACCTGCCTGTGCCTTTACTCCACAGAATCCACCGGATAGGATGGGATGGGATGGGCCGACAATCGGGGTGCTGGTTGGAGCAGAAATCAGCCAGACCAGAACATCCAGAGAGGGCGTGGGATGGCCAAAGCCAGTTGGACACAACTAACTGGTCGATAGACCTTTATTCTGCGTATCTTGTTGCTCTGCACATCACCTCATGCCCCGAAAAAGCTCCCTGTCGGCGCATATGCAACACAGCAGGAGGCTAGACTCAGTTCGGCGCACTAAATTCACATTCCCTGTCTTCAACCGGTTTCCAGTCCATACAGCCCATGCTCATGCTACTTTGCCGTTTTGCCTCGTCAACTCTCTTTTGGCGGGTTTCCTCTCCGCCCCCCACCCGCAGCCTAAATTCTGTGACTGAGCGATGGAGCTGCATCTGACAGCAAATCACACGCCGCCCTCGTCGCAAGGAACGGCCCATATTTCGGCGGTTGAACCCACAACGAGGATAGCCATATCCCGGGAATCGTTCGTCCAGCTGGTCGACTTGTTGTTTGCTCCGCTCTTCGTAACCTGGGGCATCCGGGGACAGAGACGGGACTCCTCTCTGGGGCCCCAGAGGGCCACGTCTATCGCTGTTAAGCTTGAGCTGCTGGGACTCACGCCCATCTTGCAGCCGACGGGCGGTCTGCTTCTGCTACTAGCTTGAATATCCCGAATCCATCAGACATTGGAGGCAACCATACCGCATCTGGCCGCACTCCTCATCCCGTTAAGCTTGATCCCGTTTCCTGGTCCTCCGTGGCATTTCTGGCTTTGCACGGTCGACAGAATGAGTGTTGACGGCCACAATGAAAAGCTACAGTCACCAAGACAGTCGCCAAGTGGTCAAGCTCAGTACAGTCTTCAACAAGCTCGTCAAGCTCAGCGCGGCAAAGCTTTACACCCTTAGCTTGTAACCGAGCTTCTTGTCGTCTATCCCATCTGCATCTGACTGAAGTGCCATCCGGCTACCTTAGCTTGCCCAGCCCAGCCTCTGAGACTAGCCCAGCCATGCCATGGATGCTTGTCCGACTTTTGTTGCTGCATTCCCTCCGGCCACCTCGACAACCACCACACATACACACACACCCACAAAATGCTTGCCATCCCCCAAGCTTTACCGGAAGCCTCCAATGAGAGGCCCTGGTCGGCTGATCGCAAAACCGAATAGGCACCCCCTCCACCAAGGCCAAGACGTTCCTCTGCCGCCCCCGTCAGTCCAGCGCCATCGGGCTGTCCTTCCGCTCCCTCTGAATGGTGGGAAATCCCATGGAAGATTCGCCGTCCGTCTTGGTACTCGTTGAGGCTCGATTTCCTGGGGTTCAGAGACAGATGAGCGGACGGCCGAAGCAGGGCCAGACAGCACGAAGCATGGGTCGGACTTGGACTGGACCAGGACTGGAGTAGGGGCGCACAGGAGCGATTGCGACCAAGGCTCCGGACGGAGAAGTACGCAGAGTCGCAGACTCTTCACATGTACTCCTCACGCACCAACTCTTCCCCAGGATACTTTCCTACGGCTACTTTACTACATGTGGGATGGCAAGTTGCTGACTATCCTAGCCGTGAGGGGTCCCCGGCTCCTTACACCTGGGGAAGAGGAGACTTTCTGATCAGCAAGAAGAGGAAAACACCAGCCTGGGTTTCCGATATATCAGGGCGACCATCCCGCGCTCCTCGTTGACCTTTTTCTTCTCTTTGTCGCTCCGTCCTTACATCTCCAGCCCATCACCAACCCTCCACCTCTTGGGCTGATTCATATTGGCTTGAGACTCAACCACAAACGGGTGCCGCGTCGCATTGGCCAACACTCTCACTCTCTCTCACTTGCAATAGCAACACCAACCCGCCAACGCCTGGCCTTGTTGCAGAGAAAGACCGCCCAACATGCCGCTTATGCAAAGCATTCTCAAGAAGATTGTCCACAATGACGCTATGGAATCGGATCCCCCCGAGATCTACGGCTGGAGAGTCTTCGCCCTTGCCGCCTCCGCCTGTTTCGGTGCCATGTCCTTCGGTTGGGACAGTTCCGTCATCGGTGGTGTCGTCGTGATGGAGCCTTTCAAGAAGTAAGCTCACATTCCACTTGGACTCTCTTCCCCCGGGACACAATAACTGACTTATCCCCATAGGGACTACGGCCTCGAAGATGCTAAGCCGGTCGAGACTGCCAACTTGACTGGTAACATCGTCTCTACCCTTCAAGCTGGTTGTTTCGTCGGTGCCCTCATCGCCTCCCCCCTGACCGACAGATATGGCCGCAAGTGGTGCCTCGTCGGCATTGCTGCAGTCATCCTCGTCGGTGTCGTCCTCCAGGCTGTCTCTTCCGGAAGAATCGCTGCCATCTTCGTCGGTCGCTTCATCGCCGGTCTCGGTGTCGGTGCCGCCTCCAGTATCAACCCTCTCTACGTCTCCGAAAACGCGCCCCGTGCTATCCGTGGTCTCCTGACTGGTCTCTACCAGCTGTTCATCGTAACGGGTGGTATGATTGCCTTCTGGATCAACTACGGCTCCGACCTCAACTTCTCCGGCAAGCTGAAGTACATCTTCCCTCTCGCCATTCAGGGTCTTCCCAGTCTCCTGCTTCTCCTCTGCATGCTCTGCTGCAACGAGTCGCCTAGATGGATGGCCCGCCAGGACAAGTGGGAAGAGGCCAAGAGGATCCTCGCCACCCTTCGCAACCTGCCCGAGAACCACCCCTACCTCGAGGACGAATTCCAGGAGATCGTCGACCAGATCCACCACGAGAGGCAGCTGATGGGTGACGCCACCTTCATGAAGATGCAGAAGGAGATGTGGACCGTCAAGGGCAACCGCAACCGCGCTCTGATCTCCATCTTCCTCATGATTTGCCAGCAGATGACGGGAACCAACGCCATCAACACATACGCCCCGACCATCTTCAAGAACCTCGGTATCCAGGGTCGCTCCACCGGTCTCTTCAGCACCGGTATCTACGGAATCGTCAAGGTTCTTGCCTGCATCTGCTTCTTACTCTTCATGGCCGACTCTCTCGGTCGTCGTCGTTCGCTCCTGTGGACCTCCATTGCACAGGGTTGCTGCATGTTCTACATTGGACTCTACGTCCGCATCTCCCCGCCGATCGAGAACCAGCCTGTCCCTGGCGCCGGGTACATGGCTTTGGTTTCGATCTTCCTGTTCGCCGCCTTCTTCCAATTCGGTTGGGGTCCAGCCTGCTGGATTTACGCATCCGAGATCCCGACTGCCCGTCTTCGTTCGCTCAACGTCGCCCTTGCCGCTGCCACCCAGTGGCTCTTCAACCTCATCGTCGCCCGCACAGTCCCCAACATGCTGGCCACCGTCGGTGCCCACGGTTACGGGTAAGTCATGAGCTCTGTGCAAACCTTGAAATGATCAGTAGGCTAACAAGACCGCAGAACCTACCTCATCTTCGGAAGCTTCTGTTTCTCCATGTTCTTCTTCGTCTGGTTCTTCGTCCCCGAGACCAAGGGTGTCTCTCTGGAGCACATGGACGCGCTCTTCGGCGCGACCGAGTACGACTCGGACAAGAGGCTGGCTGCCGACAACGCCAGCGAGACCAAGTCGCCTGTCGAGATCCAGGTCGAGTCCACCAACCCTGCCCACGCCCACGTCCGCAAGGAGGGTGCTTGAACGGGTCGCTGGCTTACGCATGGGCATGTTTATAAAGACTATACGTAATATCAATGACTGGAAGTTGTAAGCGGTTCTGCATTTAGATGAAATTTAGAACGAGGACGAGCTGCGCGGCGAGAAGATGCGGCCTGCATGTAGTTGTTGGCTTTTGATACCTATCCTTTGAGCCTTGCGCTACGGCACAGGCCATGATGACAATTCAATCCGATATTGAACCTGAACGTTTGATCTTACTGGTGCTCCAGTTTTCAATGTGTGAAGTCTTGATTGAGGATTCTGTGCACGTTCGACTGCAGTCCAGCTGGGGATTGGGGGTGACGGGTTCAAGCACTAAATGTATGTATGTATTGGCAACAGCGATTGATAATCTCCTTACGGCACAGGTGTGTAGTCACGATGCGATACGAACAATGAAGAGATGCGATGAGCAGAGATGGTGAAGATTTGTCATCTTGCTACTCGCGATGTTTGACAGCATCTCTGAAGTGCCAGGAAGCAAGTAAGTAATGGCTGAGATTGCCCATGAAGGATGAGTGCGTCGATATTTGGCTGGTTAGTTTAGAACGACAATGTACATCCTGCTCCCTCTCCTCAGCCGCTTTCCAAACCCGATGGCGTTCAGCCCCAGGTTGGTTATTACATGGGAGGTCGCACAGATGGTTGACGCTAAGCCAGTTCCTTTCGAAATCCGAAGGCTTATTGTTCTATTAGATGCCACGTCCAGCCGCAAACGCTCCCCCATGCCTATGCAATTATAGCCTCTTGTCACCACTCAGTCGCAACGTTGTCCCGATTGCACTACGTTAGAATTCTCCTTGAAAGAGGTGTTACCTGCTTGTGTGGTATTGAGTCCAACGTGGCTTGTCGCCGGTATTCCTAGCTCATCAAGGCAATTTCGTAAATAAAAAAAATAAAAAATCATTGAACGATGGCAACCATCTACCCCTTTTATATAGTCACTATAGCACCTTTATATAAGTATGACCTCCTTACCTCACTGCCCATTCCGAGCTTGACGATCTTTGCGAGTTCCGTCCTTGAATTGCAAGATGAGGTCATCCATCCCACTCGTGGCCCTTCTGGGCCTCTTCGCTCTCCCAACACTCGCCCAGAACCCTCACCACGCCATCGACCCAGCCCTCTTCCCCGGCATCACTCCCAGCACCGAACTCGTATGGCATGACTGCTACACAGTCTTCAAGTGCGCCCGGTTGACCGTAAGCCCTTGGCACTTGTCTCTGCTCCCTCCGAGCCTCCTCCACTGACGCCAGTCCAGGTCCACGCCAAAGTAACCGACCCCCGCAAGCCCAAGAAGGTCAAGGGAAACTGCGGCCAACCGACCGTCGACCTCGCCATCGTCAAGCTCCCCTATGTTCCCGTTGCCGGCGGCCCCGCTCACCAGGGCGCCGTCCACGTCTCCCTCGGCGGCTGGAGCTCGTCGTCCACCAACTTCCTCGTCCGCTTCGGCGAGGACTACGCCCCCTTGTTCGCGGGCTACGACCTCCTCGCCATCGGTAACACCTCACCCTTTACCCCTCTACTCACAACCTGGACTGACACGTGGTGTCAGACTACCGCGGCTGGGGCTGGTCAACGCCCGCCTTCCGCTGCTTCGCCTCGGAAGACGAGCGAAAGCAGTTCGCGCTCTCCGAGCCGCGGCTGCTCGGCGCCGATGACGCAGCTTACGCGGCGAGGGAGAAGCGCGCCGAGGAGTTTGCGAAGAAGTGCAAAAAGAACGGCGAGGACGTCGGCAGGTTCATGGGCACGTACTCCAATGCCGTTGATCACTACACCGTCATGAGGGCCGAGAACCGTACCAAGATGGGATTCTGGGGTATCTCGTCGGGAGCCCATCTGGGGCAGACTATTGCGCAGGTGTACCCCGAGGTTGTCGACAAGTTTCTCTTTGACAGTGGGTCTCTTCCTTTTCTGTTGTTCCACCACCGCACCCTGTTCGGATCATGTTGGCTCACAAGACTCGCAGGTCCTGCCCCATCATCACTCGCATATACCGTCACGTCTGCCCAGCCCTCCCAGATCAAGGACGCGGAACGCGGCCTAGACGCCTTCTTCTACACATGTCTCAAAGCGCCGCCGGGAAATTGCTCTTTTGTGGGATCTTCTGCGACGACAGCCGAACTCCGAACCCGCTACAACGCCCTCGAGACGAAACTCAAGACCAACCCCCTGAGTGTTACCGGAACGGACAAGAAGTTCGACTGGTCGGCCCTCCACACGTTCCTCACCACAGCCATTCACGGCCCCGGCTGGTTTCCCGTACTAGGCGGCGTCTTCTCCGAGGTCGAGGCCGGCGCGGCGGGCGGCTGGATCGGGTACGTCATGACGAGCGTCCTCAACCAGCCCCCCGCGGCCCTTCCTCTCCTCACCGAAGACCCCCCCTTTGAGGGAATCCTAGCGGGCGTCTGCACCGACGAGGGACGCCACCTGAAAGGCAAGGACGACTTCAAGTCCTACTTCAAATCCATGACCAACGCGGCGCCCAGCGTGGCGTCCATCTTCTCTGAGTGGCGGCTCGTCTGCTCCACGTGGAAGATCGAACCCATCAACAGGCTCGACGATGACACTTCCGGCGGTCCCGTCAAGACGCAGGGCAAGTTCGTGGTGCTCAACGGCGTGGGTGACCCGGCAAGCAGCGTCGAAGGGGCCAAGGGTGTCGCGGCGCGGTTCTCGCCGAGCGTATTCGTCAAGAACCTCGCTGCCGGGCACACGAGCTTCACGGCGAGCAGCAACTGTCTGTTTGGCGTGTTTTATACTTTTTTCGTGTCGGGGCAGATGCCGGCCGAGGGGACGACGTGTGGTGATGTGTTTGCGCCGCCGTTCGGGGTCCAGCTGCCTTCTAGCTTCTAGAATTAGGGTGATTGCTTCATCGTTGTTGCTGGAGAATCGTCTATCTGTATCCTTTTGTAAACATAGCTGGTATCTCAGCTTTAATCACTCGACTTCACGCCGTCGGTCATGACGGCGTTGTCAGCTGTATAGCCTACTTCATACCCTTCTGGCAGCACGTCGTCTCCACGTGCTCGAGATGACCTAAGAGAACTCATAGTTAGGAATACCGAGAGGCATAATAGCACCAAAAGATTTGTGCTTGATCGGGAGATTGAAGCACCTTGGATTAGAACACGTCCAAAGAAGGCGGAAAGAATATGCTTCGTAAAGCTGGCATTGTGGCCAGGTATATTGCGCAAGTATTCTGATGCCAATGTATGGCTCACCCAAAAACGCCAGAACCTTGCTTGACCAATACATGGTTCATCCCAAAAATTGCCCAGTCGATCCCTCGACTTCCCGTATCCGTGCCAGGAGCCTTTTTCCTTGTTGCCGGGCCATGGCAAACATAACCACCTGTTACGGATAACCCTATATGAACGCCTAGCATTGCTCTATGACAGAACATGACTGATAGAAACAAGTTAGAAAAAGAAAAAGAAACTCCTCCCCCGAACGCTCGAAAGAATTATGCACACGAACAGCAAAGAGATGGTTACTGCCCACCAGGCACCCCTGCACCGTCAAAGATAATGAGTGGCCACTGGCCGACCGGAGCTGACACAGCAGTCATGTCGGCCACAGTTGTCGCCTCCGTCACCGCGCCTGAATCCCGAGATGCGCCGCCCAAGGTCAGCAAGGCATTGGCGCTGTACCTGTCCTGGCTGTCGGCCATGGCTGCTGTCCAGTCATGCCAGGTGTTCCCTTGTGATGCCGATTGTCTCCAAAGAAGCTCAGCCGCCGCCGCAGAGCTAACGGGATCCGCAACGTGTTGGGTGGCTTGGGATGCGAAGGCAATCAGCGGGTTGGCCTCGGCCGAGCTGTCGTCCGCCGCGCTTGTTGCCTGTCCCGCAGGCGTGTATGAATAGCCACTGTTCGCCTCGAAGCCAGTCGTTGACGGCACGTTGTTATTGTTGGATGGCTGCTCAGCATAGGCCAGGGATGGGTACGGAGTTGTTCCGTTTTGGGTCCCAGAGTCTGGGTAGAAGACCTTTGCTGCCGTCTCGGCAGCGTTGACAGCCAGCGTTTGCGTTGTCGGGGGTTGAGATGTAAGCTGAAAGGGTGATGATTCTGCCGGGTCGGGCTTGATTGTCGGAGTCAGTGATGAGTCTTTCTGTTTCTGGTCGTGCTCGATCCAACTGATGGTCCTCTCAATGATGACATTGATTTCGTTACTGATTCGAGCACCGGTTCCTAAAAGAGAATGGTTAGCCCTCCTTGGTGTTCCCGCAAGCCGCCCTTGGTGCTGCTTACCTAGTAGCGAAACCGTCGCGTTGATAATCTCCATCCAATCCTTCATCTCCTCGCGAAGGGTGGCAATCTGATTGGGCGTCGCCTCGAATCTCCGTTCCCAATGGGCAACCAAGGTGGTAAAGATGGCAGCGCCATAAACGGCCATCTGATACCACGTCGTGTCCAGAGACTTCAGCTTGACCAGGCTCTTGACGGCATTCAGCATGTGCGCAGCGGTCTCTTCGCATATGCGGGCGTTCTCGAGAAGCATCTTCCGGTCGCTAGTCATGGCCACAGACGGGTGACGCAGACAGAGACGGAATTCGAGGGCATACATCTGGATATATAAAGCGTACATCCGGCCTTCGTGCTCCGTCTGGCCAGGGCTGATCTGGAGAGATTCGGGCAGGTTGTCCTTCCACAATTGAAGCTGTTCCTCGAGGGAGTTGACCACGTCGACGTAGTTTTTGGGGTCGCGCCTGACGCTGTATATGTTGGAGTACATCTCCATGAAGAGAGGCAGAATCTTGAAGCCAGCCAGTCCCACGTGGTACGTACAGGGGGTCGTGACGGACGGGTCTACACCATCTGGCGTCAGGGCCTCGTCGGCGATCGGCTCAGGGAAATCGACGTCGTACTCCTCAACCGTGATTGGCATTGGCCTTCCGAGGCGCCCGTTCAACGTGACATAGACGAGGAGGATGGTCCACCATGTGCGCTTGCGGATCTCGTTGTCCAAGTTTGTCGTCTCGCCCGGCCCCTTGGTGGCACGGTGCATGTTCAAGTCGATGGCGCGATGGAAGGCGAAATTGACGACCATGGAACCACATCCTGGCTTGGGGAAGCTGCGGCTATGCGCGCAAATCATGGCCATAGCCTGGACGGACGCTACGGTCTGCGAGGAGGCCAAGTCGAACATCTTGCTCAAGGCCCAGTGATAGTGCTTGTTCGACAGTTCGTTGAGCTGTGAGCGCGTCTCTTGCTGCTCCCAATTCCGCACACCGTACTGGAAGTAGATTGTGGCGAAGACCATGTGGACCATGACTTGATCAGGGACGCTCGGCTCGAAGTCGGGTTCATCGTACATGCGAGTCAGCTGGAGCAGAGGTTAGGACCAGTCACCACGTGTCGGGGCCGATGGACTCACGATGTTCATGAAGGTAGGCTTGTGCAGGACTGGGAGGAAAGGCCATATCATGAGGAAGTACCACTCCGAGTAGGTGAAGGCATCGCTTCTCGAGGGGAGTTCAATGTTAACGGGAGGATTGATATTCATGCATGACTGGAGAAACGACTGGAGAGACTTGTTGTACAGGGGTTGCGAGACTTTGGTATCGGGCACAGGCTCGTCCATGTCGGGGGCATCGAAGGATGTAACGTCAATGGTCGTTCCTAGGATCGAGAGCTGGGTGCCCTTGATGGAGCTGAGAGGCGCGCTGTCGGAACCAACACCCAGATGGTTGTGAACGGGACGCGACTCGAGGGTCGACCGCGGAAACGAGCGACTGCCAGCGGGCTTGTAGCTGTAGTTCTTGACCCAGACGGAGCCGACCTTGGTCCAGGCATCCTTCTCGGCAGGGTCCTCGATGGGGTTGCCCATGTGATCGTAGGTAACGCCGGGAGGCGGGTAGTTTGTGCCGTAGGAGGACCAGTTGTAGGGTTTGACCTCGATGCCGTTGTTCTCCAGGAGCTTCTCGAGTTCGCGCACGTGGTTCATCATGTCCGTCTTCTCCCTCTCGAGTTCCTGAAGGTAGCCTCTTCGTTCGGTTCGGCCGGTGACGCGATCGGTGACGAAGCATTCGAGGTTCTGGTTGATGCAGTGGGAGCATCCTTCGGGAAGGGCATCGCATCGTATCTTCCTGACCTATTTGGCACGGTGGTCAGCATGGATCTAATTCGGAGGTTGAGAAGACGTCTGGAGGACCAACGCACCTTGCATCTGTCGCAGGCCTGTCCGGTCCTCGTGTAGGACGACAGACGGTTCTTGACGACGGAGGAGAAGTCCTCCTGGCCACCTTTTTCGAGTCGCGGCAGCTTCACCTTGGTGGCAGCTGCAGGGGCGGCGTCACCATCAGAGGTGGCAACAGGATCGCCAGCTTCCGCCGGTCGCTTCGGTGGGCGACCCGGCATGGTCTCTCTTCTCCCTCTCTCCTTTTCCCAATTCAATGACTGACAGTGTCGCAAATTGATCCAGCGGAAGAGTTTTCAAGAGAAAGGGAAAAGACAGAAAGAAAAAAAAAAGCCCTGGCGCGGGACGGGAGTGGAAGGTCTGTCGCGACGGGGTTTGCCGTGGACGTGGTTGGTTTATGGAGGTTGCCGCGTTTTTAGGAGAGACGACGGGAAGCTCTGCGCTGCCGGGTCGTTGGTGCTTCTGGTGCTTTGGTTGCCTGCTGCTTGGATTGCCGCGAAAAATTAGGGTGCCCGGGGGGGTCCAGCACAAGGGACGAGGGTGAATGGCCAAGGGAAGAAGAGACGGGAAGGGAAGGGGAACGGGGGCAACAGCGGGCTGGGGCCGATAGAGGGTGGGACACGACGCGGACAGGCCCAGGGCTCCAGCTGGTTAGGGTGTTGTTGATTCGGGAGACTCTTGCTTCACTCAGCCCAGCAGAGCCAACAAGTGAGAACGAACGGGGCCCGGTTGATCGCAAACGCACCGAAGTGGGTTTCCAGCCTGTCGGGATGCGGGAGAGCGGGTTCCAGTTCCAGCGCCTCCCCAAACCTTTTTTCCTTTCTTTTTCCCGTGCCTTGCGCCGCCAAACAATGCGCCGGGGGAGATGGCCTGGAACCTGGAAGCTCGGGGGGCCGCTGAAACCTTGTTTGTTCAGCGACGCGTCAATTCCTCATCCGATGCGAGACGCCTCAAAACGTACCAGAAGAGCGGGAAAGCGTGTGTATGTGCTTGCGTGCCTGGGAAGTTGCCAACGACGGGAAACGAAGCCGGCAGCAGGGGATGCTGTTGTTCTTTATTATTAGGATTATTGACATCGACGCTGGACAAGATGTCGGCCAGACCATCGTGCCAGGTTAGATGGTGCCTCAACAGATCGACGTTCACTTGTATTCGCAATGGCCGAAGCCCTGCTCCTCCGATTCCGAGAAAGTGCCCCGAAGACGTCGAATCTCGCAGCGGGTGATGGCGAGGGAGTGGGGAGGGGAAGATGACGGACGACTTTGAACTAGTTCGTCGCTGTGTGTGTGTGTGTGTGTGTGTGTGTGTGTGCTGGGCGATGTCTCACGAGATGCCGGCCTGGGCCTTCGACACCATGCCTTGAGGTCGAAATGGAAGTGAATAAAGACACCCATCTCACAACATGCCAAGCCGGGCAGGGGACCAGGTTGGATCTCATTCGAGATCCCAAATGATCGAGGCGATGGGGTTCGATGTGCAATCCGTGGCGCTGCGTGGCGTCTACCCGACAATGGGCGGGAATGAAGGGTTCCAGCACTCCAAGCTTCTAGCGTGCCAGGGCAGTCAGACAGACTCTAGTACTGATAGGACGTTGGAGGGGGGGTTGGGTTGTTCCTTGGCGTGTGGACTTGCCGCGCGAGCTCCATATGCCATCCGCTGCCCTACGCTTGCGAGCGACGTGCCTCAGTGCCGCAGTCAACGCAGTGTAGTGTCTCTGCGCATACCCCTTCTTGCCATTGCTCTTGTCGGGACCCTGTCGTGCCTGTCTTACACAAGGGAGTGTTGGCTAGCCTGCCGCGGCCGAGTCCCTTTATGCTCTTTGGGCATCCTTTGTCGCCCCCCTGCCGCGAGCGTTCCGGCATTCTTCTCCCGTCTTCTATGTACGCAGCGGCAATCCCGCAACTACCATATGGTGAAGCCATGGACCAGGGTACGTCGAATGCTGCGCCGTTTTTGTGTTACTGCCGGATTGGGCAGCACATCACCAAACAACCAAGGCACCCTACGTACGGCAATCGACCTTGATCTTGGGGCCATCGAGATGGGCAGAAAGATGTCCGACTCACGTTTGCAGTCGCAGGCGAGGTTCATGCGTCTTTCTCACCCTCGATTGCCGGACTTGAGATGGTGGAATACTGAAGTAGTATAGGCACCTCAGTCGTATCCCTTCCAATGCTATAACATCCAACGTTTAATTTGGAGACCTTCAAGTGCCATGGGCTGCCAACATGCCTGTACGTTGACCTCCCCTTCCTCTCATTGGATGCTGAGTCGCGGGGATTGGCGATTCAACAAAACATCGGAAACACGGATTTTCATATTCCATGGTGCGCCGCGTCACGCCAGGGCTGTCGGTTTGGACGAGCCGCCCGTCATAGAGGCGGATGCGTCTGAACCTGACCAACTGGTATACCCGGTACGTACCGTAGTACTTGCTATGCACGGTCGGTATCCGATGAGATGGGTTGAAGGTGGGGCTCGGGTCCTGGATTCACTCTTCCAACAGGCTTGACCTGCTTGATGGCCAAAAACGACACCCAATGTGGTAGATTCACCTCTGAGGGTTTCTGCCGTGATCTGCGTCCGTTGGAGTTCCTTTCCATGGTCTCAGGACTACGATGTGCCTGCCGGGCTCGTCTCAGCTATCTGACTCGTCTAGGCATTGATGTCCACAATCACCATCGGTAATAAGGTTGAATTAGTAACGAAAACGAAGATAACCCAAGAGCACAGAAGTACAGAAACGACCAAACTTCCTATTTGGGACTCACACACACCATCCCAAACCTTGATGTTGATATATAGCCTGCATGGAATCGCAACAATGACGTGTGTTGCTGGAGCCCATGAAATGTAAACTTGTGGAGGCGTAGCTTTTTCTGCTGTACTTAAAAATGTCCGAGAGGATTTCGATTTCCACAAAAAAGTGAAGCCTCACGGCTCTACGACGCCTACAGGGTTCCCACCACATACAGCCTTTGCCTGTACGAACAGCTGAGCAAAGGCGTATCGAGTGTGGGCAGTAGGTCCGAGGAGCGATGCAGACTCCCGTCTAAAATGCAGCTAGAAACAAGCTCGAGTCGTGACGGTGGATTTACAGCATTTACAGCGCGCACGAGTGGGGCCGCATTCGCTCCATCTGACGTGGTCAAGGAACCCCGCCATGCCCCTCCAAGCTGATCGCCGATAACAGCAACAAACTTTGGACAAATTCAATTCTTCCCAAGTTGACCCCGCGATACTTTCTCACCACAGCTCCAGCTCCCGCCAACCCAGCAAACACCTCCTTTCCATCTGCACCACGCGTCCTCCCTCGCATCTGCAGCTCAACTGCCTGTTGACTCGATCAACTCTCTGCCAAAAAAAAGAAAAAAAAGAAAAAATGCCCTCCATTATCGAGACCATACCCATCGATCACGTGCCCGCAGACCATGCCGTCCACGTCGCCTTCTTCAAGGACGTCCAGAACGCCGCCTTTCTGCACCAGCAGCTCCTCGACCGCAACGCAGACTTCGAATATGCACTGATCGATGCCTCCGTGGCCGTATCCCGAACCCACATCCTCGCTGCCGCGTTCAAGGCCGTGACCGCAAAGGTCGACGGCAGCCTCAAGACTCCCAACGTCCACTCCGAGCTCGTCGCTTCTTTGAGCTCTGCCAACAACGTACGCATCGCAGCCTTTCGCCCCCAACCCTTCCATTTCTACGTCTAACTTGACCCCCAGATCGCCGAGGCCTACCGCCGCTATGGTATCAGCCCCTCCAGTAAAGACGTCATTGCCGTCAAGATCAGCTCCCCGGCCGCCGTGCCCTCCGCCGAAGAAGTGGAGCATCATCTCAAGGAGAATTTCCAGGGTACGCCGGTGCCTTTCACGGACGAATCCATTGCGACTTCGACAGACTGGGCCAAGGTCCGCAAGTACTACAAGCTGAACGGCCTTGCGTGGCTGGACGCGATCAAGGACGAAAAGGAACGCAGGGAGCAGCTGGAAACGCTCGTGCTGGGGGCCATGGCATTGCGCACTGCGTAAGATGCAGGATGGCTCTGGCGTATGCCTCTGCGACTGTAGGACGCGCCCCTATACGATAATAGTGTGACGTAAGTCATCTTGTCATTACTGCTCTATGCCACTCTAGAGATCTAACGATGCTCCTATCTAGGACCTATCTAGGACCCCAAACTCCTCGCAACCCAAGCGAACTCGAACTCCTACAAAACTATCAAAACGCATCCATCTTGCTACATAGATACCCCAATAGCACCTTTGGCTCTCCTGACCAACTCGCTCCACATGGCATTGCGTCCACTCCGCGTGCGCTGCACCGCGTCACGGTTCTCATGCGCTCTTCTCAACAGATATTTCATGCACTCGCCAGTCGACCCCCAGACGAGATACTTGTACGCCTCGACGGCCCGAGCCTTTGCCTGCCTTTGCTGCACATCCTCCGATTTCTTCGCAGAGACGAGCTCGCAGCTTATCTCATCAGCCATGCCCTGAAGTTGCGCGAAAGCGATCTGAATCTTGGCCTCGCCGGCATCGCAGATGTCGCGGGCCCGCCTGACGGACTCGGCGTTGTGTGACGCCAGGACCAAGCTGACGGGAGGCATCTCGAAGCCTCCACGCAAAACGCCGCCCCACTGCTTCCTCAGCAGGCTTTCGGCAATGCCGTCGTAACAAGCGTCCGTGTCCGCCTTGGTGTCGTGGATGAGGTGTCTGGGATCGGAGCCGATGTATGCGCCGCGCACCAATTTCACACCCAGCGTAAAGCCTTCGGCCTGCGCCGTCTGGAGATGTCGCTGGAGGGTCCGCGGAGTCGATTTAAGGTAGGCCTGGTATGTGCCGTAAACAAGGGCCTGTCCGGGGACGGTGTTGTACTTTCGCATGTAGCCAAGCGTCCAGTCGTCAATGCCGGGTTGGAGCGAGGCTTGCTCGGCGTCGAACAGCAGGCGGATACCGCGCTCGGCGGCGAGGGAGCAAATAGAGTCGATGGCGTCGGCCATGGCTGCAGAGGGAGGTAGACGCTCTGCGAGGGAATATAATGCTTGACGACCAGCACCCGTGAACCTACAAGTGACATCAGCAACCGCACGTAATGTTTCCCAGAGGAGTTGTTTAGAGGTGGACCTACTTGAGGGCGACGAAATCCCCAGGTTGCGCCAATCTGACCGTCTCCATCGTTCCCCGAGCCCAGGGGATAACCTCATTGCGAACACACTCCTCTGCCTTTTCGCCCTGGCCGCACGCGGCCAAGTCCTTGGTCTGGGCCGCCGTCAAGACAACCTCCTTCGCGTACCCCAAGATGACGCCCGTGAAGCCAATGTCCTTGAGGCCGTTGATCGTCCGCCTGACCTCGGCCGGGTTCTCGCCCGCGCAAAACTGTGCGTAAAAGGTGTTCTTCAGGACGAACCGCAGCAGCGGGTTCGTGTCGGGGTCGAGGAGGGGGTTGGTGGTGTGCGCGAGGACGGACATGATCCATAGCGAGGGCGGCAGGAGGATCCGCGACGAGGAGATCGTCGTCGTAAGCAAGGAGCGGATGATCATGTGTAGGGGGAGGACTGAGAGAGGTGGGGGCGGACACATGGCGGGCGGTGGTGGAGATGTCGGTGTTGTGGAGGATTTCGTCGAAGGTTCGAGGGCGGACGATGCGGGTGATGATGGTGCGACCAGCAATTGGTCGTTGGAGGAGGACCGCTTGGTGGAGGAGTGAATTGTTCTTCTCGTCACCATCGTACAAGTGTCGCTGCGAGGGGACTGGCTTCTTGGTGGTGATGCGTAGAGCGGGAGGAAGCCGATGTTTAGTGACCTTACGGAAACTACTCTCTGCTGCTGATGAACTGCAGAGCTGAGTACCACTCTGCGGGTGCTGGATAAGCACACCCTGTACAGCGGGCGAGCCATCTGGATGGCTTGAGACACGACTAACACGCGGTGTGGGGATTTTGAAGTTACGGAGAAGGTGAACGATAACGATGAATGGTTCAAGTAGGTATGGAACAGCTATCTACTCAATTGGAATAGAGAAATCCTCAGAGAGGGGAGGGTATTATACCTGACGACCCAGGCCATCGTCTTTATCTCGCCGACCTCTGCGCGGCATCCGAGCCCACAGACGGCTGTGTCGCTATCTAAGGCCAAGGGTCAATGAGCGATGCATGATGTATTGCTCCGCGGGCAGACAGATAGCGATAGCTCCAGCATCTTCGACCAAACCCCCGGTTGTCTCTCCCACAGACCCGTCACGTGGGCGCATTGTGTCATTTGGAGACAGCCGATTGTAGCCGGATGCGGATCGATCGGATGGACCCTTGGTTGGTAACATTGCGCAGCGGTTATTGGCGAATAAGCTTGGCCGGGACGATGGCCATAAGGTCGGGGTAGGCATGCCTGGCTCCGATGCGACCAGATTGCCCTGCCACTCATGCATTCTAGAGTTTGGGACAAGCGGAGCTGTATTCAACTACCAACCAGTCTGGCTGTTGGCTTTGAAAGGGCTGAAGGCGGAGTTCTGCGACACTCGTGTCTCGATCCTGTCGGTCGCAGGGCCGGCTGGGCCATGTTAAACCTTGTGGCGCCCAGGCGGATGGGCGCAATCCCCCTCGTAATGGCCAGGTCACGCGCCATCATCGCAAGATAGCTGCAGGCATGGAATAGGCCCTTCCCCCGCCTTTTGACTTTCCATCGTGAACGATAATTCGGGGCGCGCGATTCGAACCGCACGTCTTTCTGCAGCGAAGTCTCCGTCTTGGGAGGCCCCTGGTTTAACCCTCCTGCGGCTGGTCGAGCTTCGTCGTCCTGCTGCTTCCAAGGCGCCGGCGGACGAAGTCGACATATCCGATAGGTCGGCCGCGGGCAAAACCAACGGCGTCTTGCATCCCACCGTATACTAGTCCAAAGAGCAGGCCGTACCTTGCTGTGCGGGCTGCAGTGGGGAGGGAGAAGCGGTCTAGGAGGGGCAGTTGTGTTAGCAAGGGCCTCTACGTGAGCGCGCAAGACAAAAGCTGCTGCGACTTACTCCAGAGACTGAAGCCGCCGGCCACCGTCAAACTGGCCAGGACGGTGCTGAGGAGGTCGGTCTTGCCGCGGTACCGGTCGACGGTGCTCTCAAGACCGAACGCCATCAAGGTCCAGAAACTGAGCCTACTGCCCATACGGAGACCTTCACGGAGACCGCCCTGCATGGCGTGGTAGTTTTTGCTCTTGTGATAGAGGTACCAACCCGTCGTGGTTGTCGGCATCTTGTGCGCGTGCTCGGCACGGAAACGCAGCTGCGCAGTCCGGCCACCGTGAGCCAGACCCAGAGTTGCTCCTATGCCGAAGCCCACCATGCCGGCAAGGGGGATACGAGCTGGCGTCGGTATCGACAAACGGGACTCAGATGGCTTTTGGTTGAAGCTGAGGCTCTCGGCCATGGTCATTTCGGGGCGTTCGGCCATGGTGTTAGGCAAGCGTTGCCGGCGGAATCAGAATCAAGCGGGTGTCTTTGGGCGGGAGGATTCCCCCAACAAAGGTGCAAATTCGTCGGAGGAGGGTTCGAGGATTCGGTAAGGTCCGGTATGTACTTGCTTCCTCGGCGGCGGAGCTGTTGCGTATGAACTGATCGGCAATTGTAGCATACACTCTTCAATCTGCCCACGCGAAGAAATCAACTTGGGCCTGGGACCAGTTCGGAGGAGCTTGGACGCAGTGCTCCTTCGGAGCCTACTCCCCCGGTCAAGGCAGGACACGCAGTCATGTGATTTCGCATTGGGTAGAGTGCGGAAAGGGCCCCGCTCTCGCGGCCCACGCGGGGCTTTGCCTAGATGATTCGCGCCGCCGCCTGCACTTGCTCGTTTCTTCCTCGCCCGCCGATGATCCTTCCAGTTGTGCTACTGACTCTGGCTTGCGACATCCAGTACGAGACCCTAAAACCAAGCGCAGCCGAATTATAATCTCTTTGGAATACTCTCGATAGCGACGACGGAGTTCACAAAATGGTATGAGCATTCCGGGCTCTTTGGCTCACAGGCATGCCAGCCAACGAAGCTGACTCCCTCGCAGCAAATCGACGACACCTTCTTCTCGGTGCGGTTCAAGTATGGTGCCCACACCATCCTGATGTTTATCGATGGACAACAGAAGTTCTCCGAGATCACAACCTCGCTACTTGAGGTGCTCCGCGACAGATTCCCCGATGGCCTCACAATTAGTCACACCTCTCCCGAGGCCACAGAACTCCCAGAGGGCGATGTACAACTGGCTTATGCGCTGCCCGTGAACGCGACCGACCTGACACAAGGATGGAAGAACATTAAGGCAGGCGACAACGACACTCCGGTTGCCAAAGGACTGAAGGACAATTGCGTGGTGGCATTCTCCTTTGACACGGATGAGCCCGAGTTCCTGGTCGACGTGCCGAGTCTGGATGAGGAAATGGAGGACGAGGAGGGCATGGGATCTGATGCATGATCGTTGACGAGACTTTGGCATTGATGCATGGCGTTATGGCGATGGGAATCACGACAACATGGTTTGCCCCAGACGGGCGTACGGAGGCGGCCGCATGGATGACGGTTGGCTACAAGAACAATTATATTGCTAAATGCGCACCTTGAGACGCTAGGCAAAGGTATGAAAGAGTATGTGAGGCTAGAGTTGTCTGAATAGTGGCAACGACGGGCGACTGTATTAGATGGTGGCCTAGTCGTAAATACTTGGTTCATCTCACTAATCAGCAAAATACCCCCGATACACTCAGTCCTCGAGAATTTTCGTGGCTTCTCAAACCAATAAAGAAGACACCCGTTTGGGACTGAGTGTGGCAGCTGGAGTGCTGAATGATGCTTTCGTCCAATCTCAACAGTGCCAGAAATAACCAAAGGACCAAACAGTCGAGGACAGTGTCTAGGACATATGACGTGGGTAGTCTGGACCGGACCATCTCTATAAACAGGGGCTTTTATCGTCTCCACTATCCCCCGTCACAGTGCCGAATATAGATGAGTTTTACTGTATCTGACTGGACCCCTTTTCCACACATGTCCCCGTCTCCAAGCCACCCTAGAACGAAATTGAGACGAAGGCCCCGAGGTGGCAGTTTTCTGTCAACAAACACGACACCTTCAACCCTCAAAGAAGGAGGCTCGACACATACACAGCTGCAGAGCAGAGTCGCCCGACTTCTGCCCATGCTGCCGTCTACATGTCCCACGTGGCCCTCCTCCGCCATGGCCTCCGCCTCCTGCTGCCACTGGCGGTGATCTCGACATTTTACCTCTATCTTTACCCCGTGTTTCTTGGATGTGCTTTCCCTGTCCCCCCAAGCGGCCGTGCATCATCCGGCAGTCCGAGCGAAGTTGACGCCGCAGATACCAAGCTTGCTGCCTTTTTTGAAGCGGCGCGACACCATGTATCTCTTCCGATTCCCCTTCGATCGAGCGATGCCCGCCCCGCGCCTTTCCGCCTCCTCGCCCTCGGCGATCCTCAGCTCGAAGGCGACACGTCCATCCGAAAGCACAATGGTCCAGTCTTCCCTCACGTGAGAAGTCTATGGTCGCATGTGACCTTCCAGTCTAGTCACTCGCTGCGCCAGCGTATCCGTCACACTCTGCACGACGTGATCGATTTGTTTCTGGAGGACGTCTTTGACGAGCTCGAGTCGATTCGCAAGCGTATCGACCTGTTTGGCAACGACTTTTACCTCGCACATATCTTCCGAACGGTACACTGGTGGACTCGCCCTACCCACGTCACTGTGCTTGGCGACTTGCTGGGCAGCCAATGGATCGGCATAGAAGAATTCCGGCGACGCGGCCGTCGGTACTGGGATCGTGTGGTGCGAGGGGCCGAAAAAGTTCCTGACGAAGCGGCGGCGTACCCGGCCATGGAGTATGATC
This sequence comes from Colletotrichum incanum, assembly GCA_001625285.1. Lineage (NCBI taxonomy): Eukaryota > Fungi > Ascomycota > Sordariomycetes > Glomerellales > Glomerellaceae > Colletotrichum > Colletotrichum incanum. The sequence continues at coordinate 108,019 of LFIW01002162.1, forward strand.
TCACAGACTACTTATCAGCGTCTGGCGAGCCTTCTCCCGAGTGGTCGCGCCGTGTCATCAACGTGGCCGGCAACCACGACATCGGTTACGCCGGCGACATCAACCAGGACCGCTTCGGACGCTTCGAGCGTCTCTTTGGCAAGGCGAACTACGAGCTGCGCTTCGAGCTTCCCGTCCATGATCCGAAACTCAACGCCACCCTTGTGGATGACGAGGAAAACCCCGAGTCCGATCGTCTCCCACCCGAGATTCGTGTCATTGTGCTGAACGACATGAACCTGGATACTCCGGCCAAAGATACGTCGTTGCAGGACGCCACTTATGCCTTCATCAATGCCGTCATCGAAACCTCGGCGGCTGTCGAATACAGCGGTCACTTCACCGTCGTGCTGACACATATCCCCTTGTACAAGCCCGAGGGTGTTTGCGTGGACGCCCCCTTTTTCGACTTCCACGGTGACCACGACGGTGGCGGAGTCAAGGAGCAGAACTTGCTGTCGGCTGATGCCAGCAAGGGCTTTTTGGAGGGCATTTTTGGCATGAGTGGTAACACGGAGGCGCCCGGCAACGGCAGAGGCCGCCACGGCGTCATCCTGAACGGTCATGATCACGAGGGCTGTGATACGTTCCACTACATCAATCAGACGGACGGAGACCAGAATGGCGACCGCGCGTGGCAGGTCGAACCATGGGCGACGGCGAAAAGCCGAGGCGCCGTCGGTGCCGCCGGTGTGCCGGGCTTGAGGGAAATCACAGTCAGAAGTATGATGGGTGACTTTGGCGGCAACGCTGGGCTGCTGAGCGCCTGGTTCGACGAGTCTACGTGGAGCTGGAAGTTTGAGTACGCGACGTGCGCACTGGGTACCCAGCACTTCTGGTGGCTCGTCCACATTGTGGACCTCATCACGGTCGTCGGCGTTGTTGCCTATGCTGTTTTGTCTGTGCTGGAGGCAAGCAAGAAGGATCAGGTTGCTGTTGCACCGTCGAGGGTGGAGAAGAAGTTGATTCAAAATGGGGAGCCCAAGTCATCATAATCATGTTGCTCAAATACCCGGCAGGGAAACGCCTTGTCTCAGTTCTAGTATACAATCTCATTTTGTAGCATTATTCGCGACACCCTGCAGCAATTTCAAGTGGCATGCTCTGTGAGAGCCTCATTCCTCTCTGTCGCCCTGACAACAGCTGTTGAGCCAATGACTACTACGTATCATTGTCTACAAATTGCGAGGCACTCCCGTCGTTCTGAATATCTTGTGCTCCTTCGGACCCATCTAGCACCATGAGCCGTGACGGGTACCCCCGAGCCTTCTCCCAAATCCCATGCTCTAGAATCTTGCCGTCCCGAGGCGACACAACCACTGCCGCACCGGGCAACGCCTTTGCGAACGCCCTACATGGGGCGGCACACCGCCGTAGCCAAGGCAAAGACCATGCCATGTCGTACTATTTGTTAGTTGCTAGCTGAAAGGGGGCAACAATGATGGCCAGAGATTTCAGATTACGTTGCGTGCCTGATAATCTGTGGAGTGTCTTACATCAAATGCGTAGCGAGTCCCGTCAGCTATGTGCTCATGTACGACCAGCTGTGAGGCCCATAGCCTCTCCAAGCCACAGTTAAAGAATATGGCCAGTTCTGTATGCTACGGATGAACGGGGTGTAATATCGGCCCATACCAACCGGACATTTGCTTCAATCTTACAAGTGCCATTGATGTGGTTGAACCCGTACCCATCACTTTGCTTTCAAGGAGAGGGTTCTTACGGCGGCAGGAAGCATCCTATCGCATGCGCATCTTTTTTCTACCCCTCCCTTAATGATCACCGGTTTCCCTGTATACCGGGAACGATAGACGACAGATACGATCATGGGATTCCTATAAGTGTTGCGTCGTTGCTGCCCCGCCATGTGTATTGGTCACACCTGTACCACCCCATCCGCGCGGCCCAGGACAGGAACCCACAAGGCCTTTGGCCTTTTGTGAAGCTACCTTTGTGGTTCTTTGAGGCTTTCGACGTCTTCGAAGTTGCTTGTTCGGGGTTGTCATTTGTGGCTTAACAAGGGGCACGGATACCATCATCGGATTGTCATCACGAGGTCTCGGAGCTGGGTTGACCATACGGGTACCGACTGCGGAAGCCGATATTGAAGCGGGTGATCCAGCAGGTGCTACTGCTAAAAACTAACGGACGCAAGGCGGAAAGAGCGCGACGATCTTGGTCGACACTTGGCCAAGGATGGGACCAACTATATAAACGCAAAGGACGACGGACATAAACTCATCACAAGACCGCATAACAACTCAAAACCCTAAACATTGTCACAATTTCAAAGGAATATTGTAGTCAAACCCTCTTATGTCAAGTCTTTCCCATCTCGACTTTGGATTTTCAACTGCAACATCGGTACTGTCTCTCATAATGCGCTTCACTCAGCTTATACTTTTCATCCTACTCACCACACTCGGTCTCGCCGCGCCAGCCACACGGAAACCAGACGATAAATCGTTCTCCGAGGACGTTGACCCCCTCGTCGTTGCGGGCAAGACGGCACCTTTCAACCCGGACTGGAACTACTGCCAGACCAAATGCGACTGCGCGAAAAGATTCGACAAGAGCACGCAGCGAGAAGAGTGAGCAAAACCCCAATCCAGACAGAGAGGCCTGCCTCGTCGCGGTGTCAGGGGAGACTGAGGGCCAGTTGACTGACGCTGGGGCAGTTTCTTTCAGTGCATCACGGATCCCAACTGTGAACAGTGTGCAAGGAACGGCATGAGCCCTTCCAAAGTATGAGAAAGTTTCTTGTTCCGAGAGTCGGATGAGGCTCAGAGATGGGTCATTGATGCGATCTTCCTGAAAATCTGGATAGGTGTTAGCGGGAACAATGATTCACATGGGCCAGCTGGCTGACTGAACGAGGTTCGTGTTCACGAACCCATCCAATCTCGGGAAGATAGACGACAGGAATTTGATACGCACTATTTGGCGACGAGAAGTTAATGAGATGATCAAAGAACTGATAGGTTGGGGATGATATATACTGTTTTGACGATGTGTGAATAGATAGTAATACCCGACCGAATCGAGAAATGGGTGTATCACTTGAAAATTTCACCTACGGCATTGCAAATGACAGCTCACAGGCATCACAACACATTGTTACAAGAGCCCATGTCGGTAGAGATGAAACTGTCTGGTCGAACCACACTTCTTCTCCATATGGTGGTCTAAGGTAGGGTAGTATACAAAGTTTCGTACATACGCAGACCCACGCGTCGTCAAGTCTATATGCAAGTTGAGGCGCCTCCTCGCCGCCCAAGCCCGCCTTGATAATACAAATACAGATAGTTTTGGTAAGAGGAGTGAAAAAAGTGGTGGTGGTATACTGCACGGTTGGTGCTCATTAGCCCGGGGTTGGTGTAAAGCGAAGCACCCCCTTTTTACTGCTTCTTGTTGGCGTCGTCACCCTTGACGAACCACCCGCTAAAGGAGCCCATCATGTTCTGCATGGCCTCCTGCTGGGCCTTTTCCTGCATGGCAGCCTCCTCCTTGAGCCACTTCTCACCGTTTTCACGGATCTCCTTCTCGAGCAGCTCGTAGTTGCGCTGACCACGCTCGCGTGCAATGTCCTGGAGCATCTTGCCCTGGGCGAGAGCCTCATGAGGGTTCTGCTCGCCGTCAGGCGAGACCATCAGGCTCATGTTGGAGGGCTTGAGACCGAGCATGCCACCGAGCAGGCTCATGCCGGAAGGTGCCTTCTTCTTCTTGGCCTCGACCTGCTTGTTGAACTCGGCTCGCGCGATAGCTTCGCGGCGGGCGAACTCGGTAGGGATGTGCTTGCCCTCAAAGGACTTGAGAACCTTGCGCACATCGCCATATTGCATCGTGTGGATATACTCGAGGAAAGGAATGAGGCTGACGAGCTCCTTGTCCTTAGAGTCGCCCGTCCACTTGGGCAGTACAATGGCGTTCTCGGGCTGGTTCTGGACGTGCTTTTCGCTAGTGTCGAGGATGATGACCTTGGACAGATCACGGTTCAGGTAAGAAAGATCCTGTATGCAGGTTAGCATTGGTGTCACGCCCGACTTGGGGTGGGGGAGAGGCAGATTACGAACCTTGACAACCTCTCCGTCCTTGTACTTGGTCGCCTCGCGGTAGAGAGGCCACATGATGAAGCGGAAGGGGTCGAGCTTCCTGACGAGGGGCTCACCGATGGCAAAGGGCACGCTGGTGAAGAGAACCAGCTCGTAATACTGGCTGAGGTACCGCAGGAAGTAGTCGACACCGGGGCGCTTGGCCACTCTCCAGCCGTGCTCGCGGGTCCATTCGCTGTGAACGAGCATGTCTTCCAGGCTGATGCACAGGGTGTAGGGACGCTCGAACGACGGGTCGGGGTCGGGGAGAAGCTTCTCAAAGGCAGGCTCTTGGTAGTAGTTCATAAAGTCGCCCGTACGAGCAGTGACTCTGTTCCACCAAGCACCAAAGCCCCAACCGTTCGGGGCCGTCTCGGCGTGTCTAGCCTCCTCTTCCTTGTCGTCCCAGTTGCGTCCGAGGTAGAGCATACCAGCAGCACCGAAGCCGACGAAGGCGAGGAACATGCGGCTTGCGAGCTGCTGACGCTTTCTGTCCGTCGAGGAAACGTATGCGGAGTCGGGGAGCTCTCCACGGCCACGGCCACCGCCCTGAGCGACGGCATCCTCCTCAGCGATGGCAGCAAGCGCCGCCTTGTTGGTCGCGCCGGACATCTCGTAGGCTAGGGTGGACGGAATACCCTGGGTGAGGTCGGGCAGAGGACCGGTCGGCCCGGTGTGTTCAGGAGCTTCGGTCGCGTCGGCGGCATCTGACTTGGCGCTGGCTTTGGGTGTCTGGGTCGAAGAAGTTTTTGATGACGCTTCGGCAGCCTCCTCGTATGCTGCTTGGTAGTCGGCGCTCGACGAAGCTGGGGTTTCGCCTGGTGTTGACCCGGCGGGCTTCTGCTGATCAGCAGGCTTCCCCGAAGAGGGGTCCTTCGGCTTGTTGTCCTGCGCGAAACCTCTGCTCCATGATGAAGCTCGGAATTGGGGTCTCGCAGCTGGTGATGCGACGGAGCGGTAGAGCTGCGCCGCAGTCGGCTGCAGACGCGCGATCCGAGCTGCCCTCGACAGCATGGCGTTTCAAAGGCCAAAGTGGTTTTCTAGTTGCACAAGGGGCCCGGTGCCTAGTGTTGCTTTTGGATCCCGAGTCAAAAGAGCAAGTGGGAATTGGATGCGCCAGCTAACAAGAATTGGCTGGTGCTGGCGGAACGCTGAGCAAGGTCGAGGTAGAGTGGGCTTGGGGATATTCCTGACGAAGGCACTAGAAATTTTCGAAGAGAAAGCACCACCTAACATCATTTGGCAGAGAACGACGGGCTGGCTGGGGGGTAGGTAGCACGGTGCAGGCCGGTTACGTACCTCACCTCGACAGCTTCTGGCGGCGACGGTACGGTGCCATTTTGAAAGTTCAAAGTGCGCCGACCCACTTCCATCGAAATCGAGCTCCAATTGGATGCGGGGGAGACAGACCAGCGGGTCCGCTTACTGCCGAACATCTCCCGGCCTCCCTCCGAAACCACCACAGCACCATCCAGCGGCAGTACGTACTGAGGATAGTCCATACAGTGCCAAATCTAACAATCAGGTGACTTCGCACGGAGCTCGCACCCTTAGTGAGGTCATGCTGGGAGCAGTTACGGGTTCCACCTCAGACCTACCCTCAGTTGATTAGCCCTGGTAAATCAGGCTTAGTCACTTCAGCATCCCAGGGTATCGGCTCACGTGCGAACCCTGTCCGAGTGGTGGTATCAGTACTGTGCTCGCAGCGATCGATCCCCTTCGCTGTCCGGCAGTGACCGTTGTGCATGAGGTGCTTGCCGTCCGTCCTGCTGCAACTGCTCCCCTCTCTGTGTGTTCCATCATTAAACTGCGCCCAACCCCCGATACCTCCGCCCGTAACTTCTCCTGCAACACTTCTTCCTCAGTTGTAATCCCGAGCAGTAGGATTCCTCAATCGACGCATCCCCTTCGAGGACCGCGAAACCCTACTAGGTCCCAACTAGTTCGCCCAACCCAACCACAGTTACACACTCCACACACATACATCATCAACATGGCTGTTGCGTGTGGTGAATTCTAGAGGGTGGTCCCCAAGTTCGCTGCATCGATCACAATGGGACCACCCTCTGTGATTTTCTGCGTCCTTCGAGACTATCTGTCGACCTGCTTCACCTAAACATAAAACCTCAACGCAAAAACCATTGAAATCTCTGCACATAGCCGCTAGATACCCTCCTGGCGATAAAGCACCCCGCCACCCCGCCACTGCCGCCGTCTCTCCCGACGAAGACTACGAAGACCACGAATACCTTTAACGATACATCAGAACTATTGGGGGGCAATTGAAGAATTGGAAGGAAGTCAACCTCAAACAGTTGCCACACCAGCCCTCGAAGACGAAGACGAAGAAGAAGAAAAAGCACACTACCGCCATAATGGTTCGCCGTGGCAAGATCTCCCGCGCCGCCGGCCCGTCGCTCGTTCCGACGCCGATCGCCTCTACCCTCACGACTCCCCTGAGTTCCGCCTACCCTTCGACGTATGCTTCCGAAGCCGAGCTGGATGCTTTGGGAGACAGCATTAGTTCTCTCACGTTGGGCGAGAGAAGAGCAGCCAAGAAGCGAGCGAAGCCCTTCGCCTTCATGGCTCTGCCGTCTGAATTGCGCCTGAAGGTGTATGATTACTACTTCGAGGGTGGCGGCGGCGTCGTTGACCTCGATCCGGATAACTACAAGAATTTCCACAGGAAGCTCGGAATCCAACGTACATGCCGCACCATCTACCACGAAGTCTCCCATTACTTTTACAGCAGCCGCTCGTTTCGCATCTTCCCAACTCATCCTGGCAAGTACTTCAAAACCAAGAAGCCCCTTCTGGCCCGCCTGAAGCCGAGCTCACGATCTCTCATCACGTCGCTGGAGCTTCGTCTTGGACCTGGATGGTCCAAGCCCCCTCGAGGATGGGTGGTCACACCCGCTCTTGGTCTGAATGAGTGCGTCAACGTCCGCCGTCTAACTGTCATGGTCGAGTGCGATCCCAGTGACGGCGTGTTCAATGGTTTCCGTCGTTCAGACGGTTTCTACGAAGATTTCAGCAGATCTCTTCTGACAGATGTCTTGAAGGAGATGCCCTGGCTTGACACTGTCACCTTTGATGCGTGGCCAAGTGTCAAGAAGTCGGGCGCGATGATGCGAGGACTACTTGATATGGCTGCGGCGAATAATCGCAAGATCAGATGGGGTCCCGAGAGAGGATGGACCGACGGACCCGACGAAGAGGACAAGGCCAGCAACCTGGTGCTGGTGCCTCCGGCGTCGGAGTTCAACACGTCCAACATGGGCGTATTGGTTATGGCGTAAGGACATGATTGTGGAATTCTGTTCAGTTCACTTTTGGGCTCTCTTTTTCATTTTCGACGCAGTTGCGACTTTGGGTTTAGGGTATTTGTTATGGGAACGGCGGAACGGAACGTAACGAAGGCTACGGGTTTTGAATTGCAATCATCACGGCGGTCAAATCCACCGATCCCGCTTCTCTCTTGCGACGAGACTGTAATACTAGCATGACGAGAAATGAAAGATACGGAGATCAAACACATCTAACTTAGCTAATCTTATATCTTGTAGTTGTGCGCGATTGAGGCTTGAAATGATCGACCGCACATCTCCTCTAGAAAGGGCCAGAACACCCACCAGCCGAATGTACTACAAACCTCGATTCCCTGCCACGTCACCTATCGCTTCTTGTCGGCCGCACTTCCCTGACGGTTTGGCCCATCACGCGACATGGCACACTACCTTCAGCACGGCATTGACTCTCGCTACCCCGCGTTTTTCAGGCCCTGCCAATAACGTTCAGCAAAGCAGCACAATGGTTGGTCCGCCGAACAACGTGCAACATCCATGCTGAAGCTGTGTTTAGTTTCGAGACCTCCCCCCTCGTTGGGCTGTCACACTATTAAAGACACGACGAAGGAGGAAAGCTTCCCCGCGATTTCGGGAGGGGACAGTGCGGGCCTTGCCTGGGCTCTTGGTCCCAGGGGTTCACAGGCCCGAGCTTTCGAGAACCGGGGCCCGGACGCCGACACACCGACGCCCGGCCCCACCATCCCACCTTTCCCACGCCCAGTCCAGCGCGGCAACGCCTGGTGGATTGACGCCTTCCAAAATTTTGGTTTAGGTCTGCTCTTTGTCGCGCAGCCTCGTTACGTTTCGCAACATCTGCACCGCAGCTCTCTCAGCTCACCCCTGGAATTTCTGCGCGCTTTTTCGACGCTCTTCATCTTGATCCACAATCTTACTACAGGGCGACCGACTGCTGACCATCCGAAAATGCCTCTCGACACCTCGACCTACTCCATGGCGCTGCTGCGCGTTGACGGCCGCCGATGGAATGAGCTCCGACGGCTGCACGCCCAGATCCGGACCCAGGAAGCCGCCGACGGCTCCAGCTACCTCGAGATGGGACATACCAAAGTCATGTGCGTCGTGACGGGACCGACCGAGCCCCAGCGCCGCGGAGGTGCGGGCGGCCAGACCAAGGAGGCCGCCGTCACCGTCAACCTCGTCGTCGCTGGTTTCAGCTCCGTCGACCGCAAGAAGCGGGGCCGTAACGATAAGTGAGTGCATTGAAAAGACGCTTATCGATGTGGTGATTTGACGTCCACTAACCACCGGACAATTGCAGGCGAACTCAGGAGCTCGAAGCTACCATTGCTAAAGCTGTCTCAGCGAACCTCCACACCCATCTCTTCCCCCACAGCAGCATATCCATTTCCCTCCACGTGCTGTCGCAAGATGGCTCTCTGCTGGCGGCTCTTCTCAATGCTTCGACGCTTGCCCTCATTGATGCGGGTATCCCCATGACCGACTATATTGCCGCGTGCACGGCAGGCTCGACTTCGACATACGCCGCCGCCGACGATGGCGCAGACCCTTTGTTGGATCTCAACACGCAGGAGGAGCAGGAGCTTCCGTACATGACAGTGGGCACTCTAGGATTGACGGATCGTGTTGCTGTGTTGGTGTGTGAGAGCCGTGTCCAGGTCAGCCGCTTGGAGGGCATGCTTGCGGTTGGCGTAGACGGATGTAAACAGGTGCGGCAATTCATGGACCGCGTCGTCAAGGACAAGGGTCGTCAGATGGTGCAAGAGGGTGCGGTGGAGCGAGGCACTGGCTTGGACTTGGAGATGGAATCATGAGATGGCACGTCCACGGACTGCATAAACCACAGGAGCTGGGCGGTGGTATTGACAATGGTCGGATTTCCTATTGCATTACTATTGTACAACCACAACTAACCATCCATGCAGAATTCGAAAGTCAGAGGAGAAAAATTTACAGCTCGTCGTGCGCAGCGGGAGCCTCCGAGTGCGTCTCCTTGGGCGCCTCAGTTTCCGGCTCAGGGGTGGGCTCCGTAGCTGCGGTGGAGGCAGTGCTCTCCTCAGCAGGCTCGGTCTTGACCTCCTCGACAACGAGACCCTCAGGGAGCTTCTGCTTGGCGCCCTCGCCCAGACGAATAGCATCAATCCAGCTCTCGACGCTCACAACATCGAAGTCACCTTCGTAGTGTCTCCACCAGCCACGGCGGGCGTTCACGGCAACGATCTCAATCTCACCAGTAAGACCAAGACCCTTAGTAACGGTAGGAGCGGCTGTGTTGTCGTTGGGGACGGAGAAGAAGGGGAAGATCTTGCGCTGGTTCTGCGCGTACTTGTGAGCGAGCTCGGAAAGGCTGGTGAGAGCCTTCTCGGCCTTTTCGTTCTCCTTGGAGGGCACAAAGGCCAAGACGCAGGTGTGGGACTTGGCGCTGAGGCACTCAGCCTGGAGCTTCTCGGGGGTGTCGGCGATGGGCAGGGGAGGAATGACGTTGACAACAGGGGCGGCCTGCTCAGTGGAGGGGGTCTCGGTAGGGATCTCGGGCTCGGGAGTAGCCTCCTGCTCGGCAGCGGTGCTAGTGCTCGACTTGGTGGATGCGGGCTTGCTCTTCTTCTCAGCCTTCTTGTCGTCCTTTTTCTTTTCACCCTTGGGCGCAGGGTCTGGGTTCGGAGAGGCGACCTGGGAAATGAATGAAACCAATCCGTCCTTCTTCAGCTCTCCATCGTAGATTATAGGCTCCTTGTCGCCACCGGGCAGAAGCACCAGTGTGGGGAATGACTTGACTCCAAACTTCTCAACTGCCTTTGCCTCCTTGCTGCGTACCTGACCGACCGTGACTGCTTCGAGGAAGTCGATGGCGACGCTGCGGAGGAGAGCGCTGGTGGTACCCTTTTCAGTGAAGAGGATGGCCTTGGGCTTGTCTCCCTCGAGGAAGGAGTCGAGGTCCTTGTCGGTGACTCGCTTGACGTGGTTGTTGATCTTGTCGACGACGGCCTCGACAATGCCGGTGGCGGTCCGCGGGCCTTGGTAGTCCTCGACGACGGGCTTGCCGGGCTTCTTGCCCGGTCTCACAATCTTGAGAGTAGGGAAGCCCTGGACGCCGAATTGGCCGCACAGAGGCTTATTGGCATCCTCGTCGCAGTCGACGGCGGCGACCTTGGCCAGCCCATTGAGGTTCTTGGCTGCCTTTTCGTAGGCAGGCTTAAGATTCTGGCAGTGACCGCACCACGGGGCGTAGAACTCGACAATCTGTAGGTAGAGCACGAGTCAGTGACACCCGGATTGAGCTAGCATAGCTGCAGGTTGGCGTACCGAGGTGTAGTTGGACTTCGCAATCAAGTTATCGTAGTTTTTGGCATCGACCTGGAGCACAGCAGAGCTCTTGGGGTACATGCCAGCCTGGACACCGGGCAAAGCTGAGAGGACGGCAGCGCCAGCGGCGAGTAGAGTGGGGTGATGCATCGTGGTGGATATAGAGTTAAGCAGTGTGTGGGGTGGGAAAGGTGAGTGAATGCAGCAGGTGATGAGACGCCACCACAAAGAAAGCGGTTATGTCTGTCTATGTGAGTGAGAGGGGGGAAAGGAGAAAAAAGGGAGGAGAGAAAGACAGCGGACGGGCGTGGGAATAAGAGCTAGGACATGGAATTGGGTTCAGGCGGGCGAGAGAACATTCGATACCTCTGCATTTAAGGAGCGAGGAATTGGGGGCCCTGGTGAAGACAAATTGAGAAAACTGTCTAGCTGGCTTCTTTCTGGTGCAAAGAGGCCAGCGTGGAACTGTGAGACGCGAACCCCTCACCTTTGTCCTCAATTGGGACTGTGAATGGAACCATGGAAATTTCCAGTCAATCGAATCGAAGCATTTCGTTTCCGCACCAGCCACATACCCCACACGAGCTCGGGGAGCTTCAGCCACATGCGAATATCCAAGTCGACGGCCCACAAGCGTCACCTGCAATGGCTGATGTGGCGCAGCAGTACCCGGATAGGAGGTACGGCGGTACATCACGCAAGGTAGCTGATGACCTTCCCTTCCCCCGCTGTGATGTGCGCGTGTGGGGAAACTTGACGCTGCGGTAAGGCTTCCAAGATACGAATTACATGTGTCCAACCTCTTGGTGTTGCAGCACTCGTCGCATATTCTCGACCCCTTTGCGCCCGTGAGCTGCCACCCAGAAATATTTCCCCCTTCTTTTCGCCTTTCCAGTCTAAGGCCGAGCCCGACGCAGCTTCAACACCGATTGTATCTTCCGCAACCTACTCCAATAATCACCTGGCCACCTATCGTTGCAGCGATGGCTGAACCAATCCCCGATAGCCTGCGACAGGCCGATATCACGAGATTCATCAATCGCGCGAACCAACTGCGCCAATACAAACCTGTTATTACCTACTGGTGTACGTGCCGCCATCTGCTTCAGTGCAGCAGCTCCGATAATCTCCGATACTGACGGGATGCGCAGGCGAGTACTGGGTGGTCAATCAGATCCTTGCCAAAGGACTGCATAATGTCGACGATGAAAGCCTTTCGTACACGACCAACTTGATGGACCGGCTCGAGCAGGTTAGAAAACATGTTCAACCAATAACTGTGGTTGATGTTGTCCGGTGACTAACAGATGCCGTGCAAGACCAAAACCGAGAACGCCCAGGAAGAGGCCATCACAGACGACGCGGTCGGCCAGGCATACGTTGAGCAGTTCGCGCAAGATGCTTTTGAGAGGGCAGAAAAGGTTCTGAACGCAAATCGGGTCACAAGGTATGGAGTCTCCCACGCCCCAGCCAATCTCGCCTTCGTCGCCAGCTAACGGACTATCAGGCAAACTGCCGATACGTACGATGCCGCTGCGACTTTCCTCTTGCTGGGCAACATCTGGGGTCCTATAGATGAGGAGACGCAGAAGAAGGTCAAATACGCAAAGTGGAATGCTGCTCGCATACTCAAGGCCATCAAGGAAGGAAAGGACCCGAACGAGTCGAACCCCAAGCATGAAGAACCAGAGGAAAATCTCCCTGCTTTAGATCCCAACGACCCCGACGTCCGCGGCCTTACGTCTCCACCCCCAAAGCCGGTCTCTGTCGAGGACGACCCAGAGACCGAGTTCTACAAGAAGGCATCTACACCGGCAGAGTCTCTGCCGCCTGCTGCGTCAAGTGAACCCGCCCCTACCCAGTCCAGCGTCCTCGATCTGCCCTCGGTCCCGACAGCAAACGACCTGAACCCTCCTGCGCCCCAGACCCAGGGCTATTTCGACCCCCCCGAACAGTTCCCACCCTCACCCCTCAGTCAGACGGGCGCCAACGACACGACTGTTACAGCAAATGCCCCGTCAGCACCATCGCCCTATGCCGCATCCTCGACGGGCCCATCTTTCAGTCCGGAGAATGCTGCCTCGCCGTGGCAACCGCCTCAAATACCTCCTTCGAACGTCATCAAAACACCTCCGCCGCCAGCCCCTAAGCAGTTCAAGCCCCCGCCGATCGCGCCTCAGCCTAAAGCCCCTGTAGTTCCCGCCTCGCATAACTCATGGGCCCCAAGCAGTGCGCCGTCAGACGAGATGGACTTGCCCAAAGCACAGAAGCACGCAAAGTGGGCAATATCTGCTCTGAACTTTGAAGACGTACCAACGGCAGTGAAGGAGCTTCGCAACGCGCTTGCAGCATTGGGTGCGCAGTAATGGGGTCAACAATCTAGCGTGCCGACGTTCAGGACTCGAAGATGGTGTAAGAGGAATGAGACGAAGAGTCATTGGGCCTCGAGAGTCCAGATCTGGGGAGTTGAATAACGATACTTTTTTATATTCATTAACGACACTAAACTCGTGGCCAACGTTTTCGCCCTTGGTTGTTATGCCACTCCACCATTCACACGGATGACTTGACCCGTAACCCAAGATGACTCCTTGCCTGAGAGGAACAGAGCAACAGAGGCCACCTCCTCTGGGGTACCGATCCTGTTGAACGGGCTGCTTGCGCCTGCACGTGTAATCATCTCTTCCGTCTTGCCCTTGTAAAAAAGCTCTGTGCCTGTTGGGCCCGGGGCGATGGCGTTGACAGTGATGCATTTGCTGGCGAGATCCTTGGCCATGAACTTTGTCATTTGCTCGATGCTGCCCTTGGTTGAAGCATATAGAAGGTATGGCGGGGGAAGATTACTGGAAGCGAGGACCGTCGTGGATAGGAAGATGATTCGGCCGCCTTCAGGCATGTATGGGAGCGCTTTCTATGGCAGTGTTAGTAACGGCGACAGTCCTGGATTCACGCATAAGACGCTCTCTTACCTGAACCAAAAAGTAAGGTCCTTTGACGTTGGTGTTGAACATGATGTCGAAATCGTCCTCCGATGTGTTCTCGACAGTGCGCATGTGCAAGAGGGCGGCGTTGGGGACAAGGACGTCGATTCTGCCAAACCTTTCGACGGTGGCGTCGACGAGCTTCTGCAACTCGCTTGTCTTGGAGTTGTCGGCGCGCACGGCGATGGCGCGGTCGCTGCCGATAGCCTTCACAACCTCATCGGCGGCGGAGGAGTCGCTGCTGTAGTTGACGACGACCCTTGCTCCTTGGGCTGCGGCGCCGATGGCCATCGCCCGGCCGATGCCCTTGGAGCCGCCCGTGATAAGAATGACCTTGTCTTGGAGTGACATGTTGTGGATAAGGGGGTTGGGAGAAGCTGGTAAGATTACGTTGCGGCGGTAGTAAACTTTTCTGTGAGCTAGAAGTCACGATGATTTGGAAAACACGTATGGATGAATCTACTGAGCAATACGATAGTTTGGGCTGGCACTCTCAAAGTTCTTATAGCTAACATAATTAAGCTCCTCGAATGAGGCGCTTATCGGCGCGAGAGCGAGGCATCTTTCGCGTGTTCCATGCAGGAACGGCCGACTCCATTAAAGGACGCACGCATCGGTGGCTCATAGACCCTCGTTTCATCCAAAGGGCAGTGGGATGAGAGCTCAGGCCGACGGTTTCGCTACTAGCGGGCTCGTTTTCTACGCGCGAGAGGCCGAGCTTGCGGAAGGGTCTCGGAGGGGAGCAGGAAAAAAAGGAACCTTGGCTAAGTCCGTAGTTGTGCACCGGGTTTCCTATGGTTACGATCGGATGACTATGGGGGAAAAGTGCCCTCAGCTACTTTAACAGCCCGTCCACCAAGAGGGAACAATTTGCATCGGTCCAACAGCCGTCGAAGCTTGCGTTCTTGGCGACTCAGCTCATGAAAGGGGAAGATGCTTGTTTGCTCTGATAGGGCTGAGGGTCTTGATGACGTACCCAGAGGATTGAACTCCAGAGCTGGCAGCTATTGACTCGCGAAACGAGGACTTCCCGTCCGTCTCGTTCTGGTCGGACTTGGAGAAAGATGATCCCTGCAAATCCGAGAGGGATCAATTGGTGATTGGGCCCACGGGTTTGACTGGACATAAGCTGTTGGCGACGGCGCCGATTGCCGAAATGGCTGACAAGATCTTTCCCGCGACAAAGCTGGATTGTGATTGTCATAGCTCAGCAACAAATCATGTCGGGGCTCGTCAACAGCATCTCTTGCTCAGTTGCGGAAGGAACATACACAGGTACGAGTCAAGATCTCTTGGAGGATGCCACTGGTGACGAAGGGTCCATGGATTCCATGGCTTCCGTGGGCCTTAAGTCCGTGTCATGACAGGGCGCAACTTGGCAGTTGGCAGTTGGCGATCAGTTAACTCCATCGGCTTTATCGCAACGTCGCAAATGGGATACATGCACTACCGTAAGTAGAAGTCAGAAGTACATAGCAGAGACCGGCATAGTTACTCGCGACCAGCTCCATCGAGGAGATGCTGAGAGGTCGATGAGGGTGGAACTAAGTATTATTGATGTCATCAACAGCCATAGTCCCGACGCCACTAGAGTTCACCCCTCTTCCCTGATTCGTCGTAGACTCATCAGAAGCCCAGGCTCCTTGATCGTCATCCTATCGTTTGCAATGGGAAGCTGTGACAGCTTGATGCACAGCGTGCTTATCGGTGATGTGGATGCACAGTAAGCTTATTGAGTTTCGTGTTCCTTGGTGAAGTGAGGGGTCTGGAGGGGTCGTAGTAAATCGGCTTGGCCGCCGCGCCCGGAAAGCGTGGATTCCAGCATTGGACTCGCCATATAAAAGGCGACCCATGATCCATATCAGCTTTCACAATTCCCAAAAGAAAAATTCTCTTCACGCTTCAGTCTATCAAACAAATCATCAGATTCACACATTGATACTAGTTCTTCACCAAGTCATCAATCATAATGGCATCACTCCCAAAGACTTACAAGGCGGCGGTGGTTGAATCCAAGAGCGCGCCCCTCAAGATTGTCGACCAAGAGCTGAAGCAGCCTGGCCCTGGCCTCATCCTCGTCAAAGTACTGGCTTGCGGTGTCTGCCACTCGGACGTGGGTATGCAGGAGGGCGAGTTCGGCGACGTCTTCCCCCGAATTCCAGGACACGAGGTTGTCGGCGATGTGGTGGCAGTCGGAGAGGGCGTGAGTAGATTCTCTGGTGGAGAGCGAGTTGGAGGTGCCTGGCACGGAGGTATGTCTTAGTTCCACACACACAGTCTCGCCCGTCGAGCTGCGAGATTCTAATACTGTCGATGCAGGTCACGATGGAACGTGTCGGCAATGCCAGAAAGGCTTTTTTCAGACGTGCGACAATGAGACGGTCAATGGTGTGTTCCGCGACGGCGGATATGCGCAGTACGTGCTGCTCCGCTCCGAGGCTGCGGTGCGGGTGCCCAAAGACGTCGACCCGGCCGAGACGGCGCCACTCCTTTGCGCCGGAGTGACCGTCTTCAACAGCATCCGTAAGATGGGAATTGAGCAGGGAAATATTGTCGCTATCCAAGGTCTCGGCGGCCTCGGCCATCTTGCCGTGCAGTACGCTAGCCGCATGGGCTACAAGACGGTCGTCCTCAGCTCGGGAGCCTCGAAGAGGGACTTTGCGATGAAGCTAGGCGCGCATGTATACATCGACTCGAGCGCGTCCGACCCTGTGAAGGAGCTCAAGAAGCTTGGGGGCGCATCGTTGATTATCGCGACGGCGCCCAACCCCAAGATTATCTCGCCGCTTACTGGCGGCCTGCACGCCGGCGGCAAGCTCTGCGTGCTTGCACCAGTTGGAAACCTCGAGGTCAATACCATCGACCTCATCGTCGGAGGCAAGGCGGTCTGTGGTTGGCCCAGCGGACATCAAATGGACTCGGAAGAGGCGATTGACTTTGCGGCGACGCACGGCATCAAGTGCATGATCGAGCGGTTTTCTCTGGACGACGCGAAGAAGGCGTCGGAGCACATGCTGTCCAATAAGGTCCGCTTCCGTAGTGTGTTGGTTATGGAATAGGCGCTTTTAGAATGAGGATAAAAAGGTTGTATTTTAGTACGTGGAGCAGGGAGGGTGACGAGGATGATGATGCCCTGAATGAGAGAGCGAAAATGAATGAAAATGAGATTTGTTAATGAGCATCAGAATGGAAACGAGATGAGTGTCTCACCACCCAGAGACGTCTCGCGATTTGTTCAAGGACACTCCTTGAGGGCAATGTTATTTATACGCAACTTTGATTAGCCCATTTGCTTAAGCTTCTGCAGGCGCTAAAGGGCACGAGATGGCAAATTGTTTCTTCCAAGTCCCGGCCTCCCCCAATCTTCCCCCCATGTAGCGCCACAACGCAGGCAAAGTCCAGGGTTTTGTGTTCTGGGATCCGGGATCCGGTCTCTACTTAATCTCTTCCCACATGCTCACAATCTTGGCGCGCAACACACTTGCTTCGTTTAGGCCATCCCCCTTTCTCAATGTCCGTATTCCAATGAATCTACCCTGCGGCCTGGCTGCATTTGTGCCAACATAGTCCATTCGGATATCTTCGTCAGCGGTGTATCGCCTCCGATTGCGCCTTGGCCCAATGATCCAACCCTGTCGGCGGCTGTACTTCTCAGCCTTGGGAATGTCGAAAGGCTCGGTCGGAGTTTTGGATCCAAGAACGAGCAGGACCGCCAGCGTCGCATCTTTATCAATCACGTCATTTTATTCCGTCTATCGATACGCTGTCAGTACCTAGCCTTTGACCACGATAGATTCCGAGGTTTTGTCACCCGCCACTGGGGTGTATCCAATGCTAGTCCTCAGAGGGTCGAAGAACTTGTTGACGTCTACTCAAAACGCCGCCGCGCCTATTCACAGTACACGAAGGTCAAAAGGAACTGTCACGAGCCAAAAGGTCATCTAAGGGATAGACTGGAATGGACTAGTGATCTAAGGGATAGATCTAGCACACCAGTGCCCACCTATAAGAAGGCTAGCTCCCCAGCAGTCAACTGGGAGAAGGCCAGAGATGAATGCAGTCATCAGTTTACACCTATCTTGCCGTTGACCTTCTCACTTTGTACCGCAGCCCCTGACAAACGACCGGAACCTCTTGATAGACCTTATCGATTCATGGATTTCTAGAGATGCCAACCCTTCACCGCCCTCTCGCCCATTAAGACAGGAGATTGTTGCTGAATTGGGACATGTTGAAACGTCGTGGCTAGAACAGCTGCGCTATGATAGTCAGTCAGTCGCTCCTCGACGAGCCTGACCCGCCTCATATCGGCACATTTTCTGTCAGCAAGGTGATACCCTTCATCTTTCACATCAACAGCGGAAGCAACCAGCCTCCCGGATCTGGGAAACCCCCGGCTGAAACCACAGTCTGCTTCAGAAAGCTGTCCAAAATGGGAGGAAATAAAACTCCCTACGAGATATCCATCGGAGAAAGCTTTGGACCCGCGTAAGGCGTAAACCAGCATGAACTCGAAGCATATGAGACGGAGCAGAATCCAACACTCAATGACCAAACTGCATTGTGCATCGGACAAGAAGTTATGACAGACAACGCTGAGCTCTTGAATTCTTTTGAAAGACGAATCGTAGAACATCGCGAAGATTTGCAAACGTTGAAGGAGCAAATTAACCTCTTTCTGGGATCTGGAGAGCTCTCGCGGGACATCTGGAAAGCCCATGATCAGTTGACCATGCTCACGACCTCTTAAGTGCTAGGTGGCACTGAAGAGACTGAAAAAGATCAGTATTCAATTGAATGCACTGGGCAAAGATGTCGTGACATGCCGTCAATCCGGCAAAGAGTTACGAAAACGACAAACAGAACAACAAGGCCTCATCCTGAGGTCCAAACGCGACATTGAATCCGGAGATCCGTGTTTGAGAGATGCCAAGAAAGATCCACTGGCTCATCGAAAGCAGAAAATCACTTCACGAAGAACAGACATGGTGTCGAAGCTCGGTTGTTGCAGCTAGAAAGCAAACTTGAAAGCCAGACTGGCATAGGACTGCAAACGAAGATGGGTATCGAAACACAACTGCGGCCCATTTAAACCCGACTCAAAAAACAGAACGATGCAAGGGTTCCGATGCTGAAAAGTCTTGACGAGCGTCTTTAAAAAAATTGAAACCGCCGCTTTGAGGCATCAATCCGGAATTAAATTCGAGGGACGCCTCAAAGAAATGGGGGAGATCATCGCGTTCGGCAAAACATTGATCAATAAATGCAGAACACTTGTCGAGGCTAACAAACCGTTAGTGGGCCAGTATCTTGTGATCCTCGACAACCGGATTAGACTGCTGGAGTAGCGTTTGACAATCAAGCTACTGATCGGCTTAAGATCGACGATGAACATGCCAAAACATTAGGGCTGGTTGAAGGAGAACTAAGACGGTGCAAGGAAACGGCATCCAGTGAACTGCAACAAAAGCCTAGTTGTCCATCAGGAAGCGATTTAGCTGATATCCAAGCTCAGCTGAACGCAGTGAAGAATTCCCTAGCAGTCGTTGTGCAGAACCAGTGGTTTAACCCTACCGAGAGAGGCTTGGGAACGACCTTGTCACCGATCAACCAGATTGCTCTCAACCGTCCCCCACGGATTGGGCAGAACGCACCTTCGGCAAACTCACGAAACTCCGCCACTGTTACAGCTGCTGCCAAGAAAGAGAACTAGATCTCGAGTCACTTCATATGTCTTGTTGTAATTCAGGGCTCTGTCGCCAAGCCCTGTTTAAAGAGATTTGCTCCATCGACTTTAAACCCCTAACTTGGGTGCTGTTGGAAAATCCTTCGATCAGTAGACAATCGAACGTTCAAATTATGATATGTAACGTCAAACTCTCCACTAAAGTCAATTCACAAATGGGTTGCGCGTAAAACGTACTTCAAACACCCTGCTGTCGATTTCTGGCTATTTCCTTGTCGTCAAGTCCTCTCAGCGCCAACCACTCATCCTCCAGCATGGAGTAAAGTAGAACGTCCCACCACTTTCTCTCGTGGTAATGTGACTTCCGAAAACGACCCTCCAGCACAAAGCCTAACTTTTCGTATAAGTGTATTCCGCGCTCATTGTACTCGACACAACCGAGGCTAATGGTATGAATGTTGGCCCTCTGGAAAGCCCAATCCACCGCCCAGTTAATTGATTCAGCGCCGTAGCCCTTGTTACGATACGCCGGTGCGATGCTGATGGTCAGAACAGCTAATCTGTGGTGATGGCGATAGTTGTCCCCGGCTTCGTCATTGAGGGCGAGAACCCCGATTGGCTGAGACGTGGCTGTGTCGTCTGTCGCCAGCACGCATATCACCACGCCCAGTAAGGCCTTTTGTATCTCTTCGAGCAGGGTATCGTTACGCTTTCTGGTTTGCGGTCGAAGTGCGTTGGAGTCTCCCATAGCGAATCCAATAGGATCGCTTTTGATTTGTTCGTGAAACCAGCCTTTGTCTTCATCGTTGTCTTCGATGGCACGGAATTCAAGCCGCTTTGATCGAAAGGCATTGCCGAGCTCATTCGGCATAATAGATTAGTCACGTTGTAAAGTGAACGTGTTTAGTAAGGAGGAGCTTCGACACAAAGGTTAATGCGAATAGAGTTGCAGTGCGACTGAAGAGGTTCTCACGTTAGGGAAATAACGCTCAATCTCGTCAAACAAACAAAACTAACGAGGTGGTCCCTCATTTTTAGTGTTTCCTGAGCATGTTGCTCGGCCAAATGTTTCCAAGCGAGCGATTCGTTAGTGCCAAAACCAGCTGAATATTTCTGTGCAGCTAAGCCATTGCAACGTTACGATGATTCCATTCTGAGTCACACCGATAACTACTACCCTGGAGCAGTGCGGCTCGGAGTACTATAATATGGTGAGTGCCAAGTAACCTGTGACTACAACATATGGTCTGCAGCGCACTTGAACTATTGTGGAACACTTCGCATATATCTAGATACATGGGGATTGGCAGAGATTTTGTTCGCTTAGTTTTTGTATAGTTATGCTATTTCCTTTTTCCCTCATGAGTTGGTGGATTATTAGGTTCATTAAACACAACTTCACACCCGGTCTTCCCGTAAAGAGAACGTCTGGACGACGACAATGTTATCACGGTCGCTTCCTACCGACTCCTTGGAGGCTTCGAATGTTAATTCAGTTTCGCTTTCGTTGTCACGTCTCCCTGTTGACTCCCAGCCGCGAGCGCGCTTATTTGACGGTCTCTGCTGTTGGTTTCGGTCTGACTCGCCACCACCCATCTCATGGCTCTCGACGTCGTCCTTGGACATGAAGGTGGTGAGACTGAAAGGTCCACGTCGCTGATGGCTCGAACTGCTATTGCTGACGTTCTTAATTTTGCCGCCCATGGCGGACGGGGCACCGCGTTCGGAGTCGTGGAGTTGGGAGGGGCCCATGGAGGTGAAGCCAAGTCGGTATCCTACAAGTCGGAATAGTGGGCGGAGGGTTGCAAGGCTGCCTGCGGTGATCGCCAGACCCTGCTCGGTGGTGGACCAGATTGCGATGTCAACGGTTGCATCTGCAGTCGCGCGAGTCAGCAACCAACAACCTTAAATTTGATCATGATGGGGGCCGTAGAGTGGGACTCGACTTACAAAGGAAGTCTGGATTCTTGAAGTCTTTGACAAATGGCATGCGAACAACGACAGCAGCGCTGGCACTTTGGAACGGTTAGCCTGATGCCTAGAGGCCAAAAGACAAGAGGATCAAACTGACATGCAGGCCATGGCCATGACGGGCACAAGGGCAAACTTGGTCTTGCGGTCCATCTTCAATTTCCAAATAAGGACGATGGGTAATATGGCAAAGGTGAAGTCGCAGATGACACTAAAGGCGCTGTAGAGAAAGGTGAGAGCGATGATGACATCCATTGGAACACAATGCCCCTCTTGGGTGCTCTTATTCCAAAAGTAAGAAATCGGTAGACATTGCAAGAGAGTGACGAAGAAGAAGACAACGCCGGTGCAGACCGTCAACATCATGACGATGTAGATGATCCAAATGTCGACCTTTCGGACCGTTATTCGCAGGAGGAAGTAGCCGATGGAGATTTTGGAGGCGATCATGGCTAGACAGTACCAAAGGTAACAGTACCACCAATACTGCTGCTCGTCAGCGGATGTTCGTCCATTAAGTTCCTAAGTAACTTGAGCAATGGGCTTACCATCATAGCGGACTCCCAGTCCTCATCGCTGAGATCCACGCGGTGACGGCCGGTTCCATAGTGTACGCCCGTCAATGCGCATGAGACGAACAGAATGAAGAATGTCTGTAAATGATCGAGTCAGTCTAGAGCTTCAACGGGCTTGTATCGTCGTCATATGTGCAGAGAATGAGGGTTTTAACGCACAATGGCACCAAGCATACACCAATCGTCGACTCCAAAGTTCTTGACGAGGCAGAGTCGGACATAGCATCGAAGGACGGTGGCTAGAAAGGCTGTGGTGACGAGAGTTATACCGACAGCCACAAGCTGCGGGCCACGGTTCTCGATTTCCGCCATTGCAATTGAAACAAATGAAATGACGATATTAGATACTCAGGCCAAATGAGAAAGAATCGAACGACGAGTCGTGCTGCTGTCAAATGAGGGGCCGAGAGGAGCCGCAGGGTCGGACGTCGGTCTACAGATTCTCCATCTTGCCAGAGACGAAGATGGATGGAGGAGGGACCTTGTTGAAGATATGCGTAACTAGAGGATGTGGACAAAACCTCAGATTGCGCTGGATTCTCCGCGCGTCTGGCACTGTTGCTTCCGTGCGGCTTGTGAGGAAGCGGACAGGCACCCGCACCCCTGATCGTCGCCATCACTGCTGCGCAGAACCTTGCAGACTTTTACCCCGGCATGGCCACGAATCTATACCGTATCCGAGTTGGATCTTCATGTGTTGGGCTGGGATGAAAGGAGGCAGGACCTTCCAACCCTGTGCCAACAAATGTCGGCAGATGGGGCGAACCACATCTCAGGTAATCCAGCCTCACGCGTTATTGTCCAGGGTTGTATTAGTGTCCCAGTTAGCGGCCGGTGAAATGACCATATCAAGTTTACTGGCCGAGGTAGTCTATTGTCTGGAATCCTTTCCCCGCATTAGCTCCGAAGAAAACTGAGGACTCTTGAACCTCGGGGGATTCTTTGCCAAGAAGAAAAAAGTGGTGAAATAATTCAGGGTGCCATCCTGACAGGGTGACAATCGGCCGCCTCCTCAACCACAATTCCGATTCTCCTGACCAGCTTCCCACGAGGTTCGGCAGGGAACTAAATCCACCAGTATAGATTGTTGCGAAGATTTGGGGGCCATCTCATTGTCACAGCTGGCCGCATTCGGATACTAAGTGACGGTAAAGCGTGCATGGATGCACTGCTGAACCTTGGCAATGCATTTCGTTTCTGGAGGGCTAAGCCAATGGATTTGGGCATAAGGAAACTTTCTTTTTTCCATCGGCGGATATCTTTCCTCGTTGGAACCTGACAGAATAGTACAAACGGTAGCTATTTTACGGCTATGGAACGAGGAAAGTAGAAGGGGGCTTGGGGAGTTCCATATCTACTTCTATGAATACCTCACCACGCATGCTCGACCCATACCGATGAGTCCTTAATGCATATTTTCACCAATGGGGTACCACCTTTTGTGTATCGTTTTTATTCTTATTGAGAACGCACGCCTGGAATAACATACAGATTCCTGCACGCTAACTATCGACAAAAGCAGTAAGCAAGACGGCCGTAGCCTGAGGCGGACATTTTCGTACTAATGCAGGTCGGATGTTGAGGAAGCTTAGGAGGCATCTTAGAGCAATCTTAGCACGTAAGCTGGACCGTGTATGCTGACAGGAACCAGGGAAAGGTAAAACCACGTTCGGTGAGTGGTGGGAATTGTGGGAGAGGAGAGGAGCCTAGGACGAAGAAATCTGGAAGATGGATGGATGGTGGACTGGAGCCATCGGCAACGAAGTAGTCTCCAATAGGGAACTGATTGTCTCAGACATCCCCACTCGTATTACTATGTATGCAATTGGCGTCCCATTTAGGGGAAGCTACCCGGACCAAGCCGTCTGTCAAGGCATGCCATCCGCACGTATGGCAGCACGCTTGTACGTGCAGCTCAACTGTTTGTTTGGGCTTGTGGACCTATGACCCTTCTTCCGCTTTTGCCAATTCTGTATAGTTAATCGTCTTCTATGCGAAATTGTAGCTTGCGACTGGTGTCTCTTTCAATTTTTATGACAAAGCGTCAACTCTCTCTGATGCCGCGTCCTCAAGCAGGTCTCTTGCTTGTTCCCTAGATTTCCGTTTTCTTATCGATCTCGCCCAACCCGCGTGTTCATCACAGCCATTGACTGACTTCCTCGAAGCTTGCCACACCCACTATTGCCACCAAGTCCCCGTCCATCACCAATCCAGCGGTTTCATTTGCCAACGCCAAGACTCCAAGAACTGACATGTCGATAGTGACCCGCAGCTTCGAATCGGGCAAACGCTCAGAATCACGGCTTCACTCTGTCTATTCCCACTTTGCCGTCGCCGGCTTGAATTGCGTCAGATAATGATCCTGGTTCCGAAAGACGCCGGCTATCACGGATGCATGTCCGCTGGTCCCAATCAAACTGACACCGCCCCAGCGCACGGACTTTTAACCGACTAGGAACGCAACAAACGCTCTCTCATGTGGGGGGTTCGAAGACCAGATCTGGTAGAAGATCGGTCATTGCTGCTACCTGACATCCACAAGGCGAACCCACTGCCCAACACAGTTTATCATCCATCAATAAGCAGAAAAATCAGCTCGCAAATCTGGAGTCCAGCCTCTTGCTACCCTTGTCCGTGGTGGTATCCAGATATCTTTGGCGCTCCTCTGGTGACATGGCGTCCCATTTTTGGTCTCGCTGTTTGTTTCTCCAAACGTAATAGAACTTAGCGCATGCATAGGTCACGATGTTTAAACCAGCAATTCCGATCAGGACCCTGTTGCCGCGGCGATACTCTGGACGATCGTCTCGTCGGTAGATATTGGCGCTGATGATGGACTGCAGTTGCACAGACATATTGTAGATTGCGGCTGACACTGTCCTTGTCCTCACAGTATTGGAGTTGCGGCTTGCCCAGCCAACTTGCCTGAAGGGAAACGAATATTAGCAGGGTTTGCTGCAAGCAGAATACAAAAGTAGATGACTCACATGGGGTGAGGCGAGGGGTAAGACAACAGTACGATCACCAATGCATATGAGGCCCATCGGTTTACATCGGAGGGTATCACTGCGAGGGCAATAACACATGGCAAAAGCCACAATTGGACAAGCCCTCCGAGTAGTGCCCGCTGGTTGATTCTCTCCGATAACCAAGTCAACAGCAACATCTGTTGTGCCGTTAGTTGGTGCTCTACAGCACGCAGTTCGATCACTTATCATTCTTACGTTCACTGTTGTCGTGACTTGACACGGGATGCTGAGAAGATTCGTGTCAAATGTGTCGAATCCGAGTTGTCTTAGGGTCAACGTGAGGTACTGATCCGGTGGTCCAGCGGGAACCCCAAATGTGAGTCCGATAATATAGAGAGGCCACAAGTCGTAGTCGCAAAGTGACTCCCACAGCATTTTGAAGGTGATGGCCTGGCGATTGTGCATATCGCTCTTTGAAGGATCGTCTCTAAGAATGCGGTTGACCATGATCTTCTCTTCATGCTCCGTGAACCAGCCGTTAGGCCGCCAAGGCGCTTTGGTCTGAGTTGGGGATGGTACCATAATAAATACGGACCATATTCCAATCACCAATGTTAGGATGCCTTCCAGAAGAAATAGCCTGCAGTCCTTTAGTAGCTGCAGCACGAATGGAGCACAGTCCGACCTTACCAGCGCCATCCTTCATATCCATGGTATCCTCTAAGTCGAAGAAGTCCGTACGCTAGCAAAGGGGCGACGACATCGGTTAAGCGATTTGCCATCCAAAACAACGCCAGCCGGAACGGCAGCTCAGTCCCTTTGAAGAAATACGACATGTACGAAGAATAAGATGTTAATGCACCAGAGCTTCAAGTAACAATGCAAAATGGTGTACGGTTATAAAGACCTACCAGGATAACATCAGGGATGAAGCCACCTTGAAGCAGTCCAATCAAGGCACGAGTTGCGAGGAAAGAAGAACGTCCGCTAAGCCAGAATTGAGATGCACTGACGATGCTCCAAAGTATCATTTGTGCTGGAATCCAACGATCACTGATTCAGGATTATTTGGTCAACACCTTTAACAACGCAACTGGGGAAATACGTACGGCCCAATTTTCTTGCTAACTAGCTGGCTTGGCAGCTCGGCCAGAAGAAATGCGACTCTAAATACTGTTTGACCAAGATTATAGTCATTGGTGTCAAGTCGAAGGTCGTCGAGAAAATTGTCAGAATTGGCCTGGCTGATGTTGGACCGGTCCAAATCTAGCGCGAAGAATGCAATGCAAGACCAAGCAGTGACTCTCCAATCAATCTTCTTGATCAAGGGAGTTTCTTCTGCCCAAGTCCATCGGAATTTAGGATCGAAGCGATGCCGGTTCTCGTACTTCTCGGAGGGCTGGAAATAAGCCGCCAACTCGGGGTCGTCAAACACAGAAGGCTGGGTTGCAATGTCATCCGGCTTATGTGAGGTCTTTTGGCGACGCCACAGGCTTGAAAGGTTCGTGATTGGCTTTTCCACAACACGAATGTCTGCTTGTTGCTCCAAGATGCGTTGACGAATCTCTTGACTATTTTCGGAGTCGGACACTATTATGGCTTTTTCGTCCACACTTTGAGCTCCATAATAAGCCGTTGATGCAGATTTCGAAGCTTGAACTTTGTCTCTGTCAACGGCCATGATGTGTATGTATGCGTTTGCCCGTGGTTCCCGCGATTTCAGGTTAGAATGCCGCTAGAATTTCGGAGTTTTTGTGTCTATTAACTATAGAATGGCTGATGCGCGAACCACCAGCCCCTTTTATAAGACGGTAGCCGACCCTGAGACGTCACTGGATTTTGGACACTACTACAGACCCCGAACATATGCACAATATTGTTATGGCTTCTCACGTTGCGTTAGAATCATGGCCTATTGTGCCATTTCTCATCTCTATCTCACGAAGGGTGGTTGGCTAAATTCCATGAGGAGTCATCTTGGCAAATGACACCAACCGTGAAGGTAATGACAACTTGCAAATCTTATCCATTGGATCAGCAAAAGAACAAATCTGTCAATATCCCTCAAACGCGAGGGTAACTCTCGCGATCTGGATAGCCCACCTGTTTGCTCCTCCTGGCAATCCTATGCTCATGGCTTTCCGACGGAGTCTTGTTGTAGATTTCTCGACCTTAGCAGCATCGATGCTTCACTTATACTTGACCGAGCCTTGGCTTGAGAAATGAAGCTGAATTCGTTCTGCATTGTTTATTCTACTGAATGCCCATTGATGTCAATCGCCAAGAAACAAGAAATAGCCAGATACAACGCTAATGATGGTGACATTGTGCGGAGATATGGCATTAGCAATTCGTCTTCATCGGCATATGAAACCCTCTGCTTGATTTCTCGGGACCGAGTCCGGTATGGATTCTGATTGGGGGAAAGCGGAAATCGCCAAGACTTATTAGGATGCTCGACACTATTGATTTGCTTTAGTGATTGGCTGTAACTCACTGAACGTAATTAGAATGACCGACGCAGCTCAAAAAGACTGAAGAGATTATCAAATTTCAATGTCGTGGGCAAGCTTGCAAGCCAAGACGGGGCCAGGCGTTGGTGGTGCTGGTCATGTTTCAGAATGGACCAACATGTCATGTTGACTGTTTCCCAATACTTCAGAAGAAAGTCTCTAATGGGGCTTTAGCTAAAACTTACTTTATGTTCGGGCCCTGTACTCGACTTTTGAGCGCCATGGCTTGCTTGGGTTGATTGCCGTTCATTGTTACGTCTCAAGTTCTCAGACAGCACCCGCAGGGGCTTGGCTGTAAAGTCAGTTGTTCGTCGACTCTTGTATGACAAGGAACTCCGTGGATAACTCTGTGAAGCACCAGACCAGGTATCATTGAGTTTTACTTCTAGCTAGAGAATGAGAGGCTGCCAAAAATGCACATGTGGTTGCCGAGATCAGCTCTGCTAATGGAAAAAGAGTCAGGTCAAACCTAAATTACGTTGGATTGGCAAAAGGTGGACCTATCTATTACCGCAAAACAAGTGTCGATGTTGTTTGTTTTGAAACTAGAAGGAAGAGAAAAAGAGTGCAGTTTCTTGATACAGACGATTGATGGAATCACCGCACAGAGAAACCCTAAGAGCTCGGGCGCAATAAACCATAAGATG
This sequence comes from Colletotrichum incanum, assembly GCA_001625285.1. NCBI lineage: Eukaryota > Fungi > Ascomycota > Sordariomycetes > Glomerellales > Glomerellaceae > Colletotrichum > Colletotrichum incanum. The sequence goes on from LFIW01002162.1 coordinate 136,120, forward strand.
AGGGGGAAAAGAATCAAGAATATAGTGCACACTGTCTTATATGGATACAAGAGTACAGTATATTCAAATTTTAGAACTAAGACGTTCATTGCTAATAATAATAAAGCCTGGCATTCTAGATACCTGGCTAGACTTGCAGCTGCTGGATTATGAGTTGGCTAGACATACGCCAGGATCTGCCAGCTACCATCGATTACCTGAAAGACGACATGAACATGCAAATGTGAACATATGAAGAAAATGGAAAGAAATGTTTCGTAGTAGACTGGGCATTTTGACAGCGCTAAGGAGCGGAATAACTACAAGTCAAGACTTAATTATTGCTTGGCGATAAAGAGTTGGAATAGTGGATGTATCGCCGACGTCAATCGTGATACGAGAGCTGAACCATAACCATTGACGCTGCTCACGAGCCCGGTTTTAGTGTCTAGTGTGTTGCCATCACAAAATGTGCAGAGAGAAGCTGATGCTACAATGGCTTTGACAAGAAAAACACGGCCATCCAAAGTGTCGTTGGAGCAAAACCTAGCTCCTCTATACCATTTGGGGAATTGTTGCATGTTCACGAAAGAGGTGCCTGACTTGTCTCAAAACAATCAATATAGCGAGTAGCCACACAGAAGAGGACCCAACCGCCCGAGTAGGTGCATAAGCAGAATCAAACGTAGCTAACAGTGCAATGTTTCTTTCAAGAGGCGAACGCTATAGCAGAGCCTAACCCTGTCTCATCCAAGGCACAATAATGATATTACATGGCTGCCATCAAAATATAGTTTCCCAGTTAGAATTTAGAAAAATGCCGAAAACATACACAACTTACAGAATTGTGTCAATGAGTAGAGAGCGATGTCGCAACGAGGCTTGAAATGTACAAGCTTCCACAATTAGATCATGGAAACTGAAACACTTGGATACACCCCTTGCAAGTAGTTTACGGATAATCTGGTGTATGCTCATATTCTAGGAGATGTTATTCTATCCAACCCAAGTACTATCGTCTTCGATCTGCAGGAGATGCGCCAATGCCCAATCCTGGTCGTTGGCATACGGGTCTTTGTAGTGAGCCAACCGGCCGTTTACAGACCGTGGATAAATCCATGCACAAGATGCTCTGCCGTCAGGCGTGAAAAGTGCCAGGTTGGCTCGTATGATACTATCGGACTGCTTGCCATAGGCAGGGTCTCTGACTGCCTTACTGAAATGGTGCAAAGCGATGGCGTTTAGCGTACTCCAGTAGTGAGGAAACGTGTCTCCCCAAGTACGATCTTTGCCGAACCAATGGCCATCCCAATGTCGAATAGCAACGTCATGAACTCGATAGTCTGGTTGCTTCCCGGCAAAGCGGAGGAGGACTTCCACTTGCAGTCCAGCAGCTGAAAGCCAAGTTTTGTCACCTGTCGCTCGATACAGCTCCAGCAGTATGATTGCTGCTGGAGCCACGATAGATTGCTCAAAGTTGACTTCAAAGGGAGGGTAGTCAGTTCCTCTTTTTGAGATGTTTCGGCCGTGTGAGATGAATAAGGCTTTAGCCCGCTCAAAAGCCGTCTCATCACCCGATGCCTCGAGCATTCGGAGACCCTCGAGAATTGGCAAGCCAATGGCGTAAAGTGACGCGCCGCCCTCATCATAGAAGTTTTCAAGTGTTTCCATGAATCTGGTAATTGGCGATTTACCAGATAGAGCAGGGATCCCGATGGCTGCGGCAGCCAGATGAAGCTGCAGGACCCACGGCCAGTTGTAAAGACGCTTGTTGATGTATGTCCCGGTTCCATACGGGGCGTCGAAGACAAAACCGTTGTCATCTTGAAGCTTTGTGCATACGAAAGAGTAGTAGGCCACGAATGAGTCCCTCAGTCGGCTGTCTGGTTTCTTCTTCAGCCAGCGTCCGACGAGGACGCCCATTCCAACGCGCTCGCGCCCAGCATTTCGGTCTTGCTGAGTCTCGTAAAAAGGAGATGCTTCGGTTTGATTGTCATAGACAACGTAGGCCCCGTATAAAGGGTCACTGGTATCTTTGACTTGTTGCTTTTCTGCGATGAAATTGATTCGACTTTCAATGAGATCATCATAACGTGGAACCGTGTTAAGAAAGACAAAAGACTCTTTCTGCTCAACTCCTCGACCAGTGGCAATGCGCAAAGTCTTCTGGCCCACATTTCCAGCATGGTGAACAAATGTGAAGCTTGAGCCATCCTGCTGCACACTTTTGCCATTCACCGTTGTTGTGGAGTTAACAGCAGCAGGGTCACCCATCAGTCGGATCTTGACGGCTTCCCTAGACACAAGCGTATGCATTGGAATATCGAAGTGAATGAATTGACTTGATCGGCGAGCACACTGAGCGAAGAAGTCCTCCCAACCATTGTGCCAGAAAAGAGTCCACTCAATGGTACTTGACTGACCAGGCTCGAGAATGGGGACGGAAGGATGAAGGAGGAACACACCTCGAGTATTGGAATGAGTTACTTCGTCCCTAGACTCGATGCTGTAGCCAGACAGCGATCCTTTCGTAAGTACAAGACCCAAATTTCGGCCATGGCCTCCCATCTGATTGAGTTTTACCCATGTTGAACTCCCGCCATTGGCCCAAATATGGGCATGTGTGCGAGATTGGAGTGCATCAGTTGTGTTTGTATAGTGGTCGTTGAAGGGAGTGTAGATTGCGAAAGAAGTCTCTCCTGCCGCGGAAAGATTGAGTGAAGAGGTACCCCGGTTCCGAAACTCGTAAGTCTCCGTAAAGCACCGTGTCTGTCCGTCAAGACGTCGGTGGACAAGAAGCTCCAAAGGCCCAGCATGATAGGTTGCGACGCTGACATCGCGGCTGCTCGATGAATCGATGCGAGGGTTATTCCAGAAAAACCGATGGAGCAGATTGGCACCGAGGTCTGCAAATCCTAAACCCCATCGACTGCCCAGAGGCTGCCAGGGGGCGTTGGCTGGAGAGCTGACCCAGTTCAATGGGACTTTGGCACGAGGATCCGCGATCTCCAGGACAGCTCCGGTAGCCCTGTCGACATGGACGTGGAAGTCTTCGTTGTACAGCTCAATAGTTCGAACCATGGTTGTTGCAATAATGCGTACCAAATCGCGAAATGTCGTCTCAAGAAGATTTTTGTTAAGTCAGGAGTGTCTCGACTTATGAAACGCTAAAGTGATAATAATACTGTGTCATACTTAGCATCCCTTGTGTGGCAGCTGATGCAGGCTGAGACATGCGCGACGTGATGTATGAGATCATGAGACGAAACTTTAATACGCTGACACCGGAGACAGCGGGGTTGCGCACCCAGCTGTATGGATGCTTACTGAGTGGAACCCGTCAGCCGAACGCTGGAAACAGGCCGTGTTGGGGTCATATGGTTCATTCAAAGTATGTTGCTTGTTCCTACTAGAAGTTGAACTGTTCTATTATAGCCCCTTTTTCTTTCATTCTTAGTTGACAGCAAACCTTTGTCTACATTGAAAGGGGATGTCGGATGTCAATCAAGCTAGACCGTGGCGATATGAAGCAGGCCATTGGAGAAAAGGTTCTTCAAGGACACCGTCTCAAGTACGGTGTCGGATCCGATCAAATACATACAAGATCAGAATTATGCTCATTAAAAAGAAGAGAAACTGGGTCTGTGAGCAAGCGATGTTCATTTCTTAGCTAGGCACTGCTCTGACAAGCGCAGTTGATGATCGTCGTTGTGCGAAAGCACTGACATCTCAGTCGGACTATTCCAGCGGCTGTTCAACGCACACGCCATGGGAATTGTGCGAAAGGGGGCCACTTTGCTGATCTTACTCCTGGCTTCAACTGAGTATGAGATGATCAAACCTACGACAGCAGACACCGGATGAACCAGAATATTCAGGACATACTGGTACCGTATCTATTCATCCAACTCGACTTCCACTTTTTCTTGTGATAAGGGAAAGGGATCAAGCGGCCGCTGAATGAGGGATAGTGTGCTGGCAGAATCAGGGGTTAGTCTTGTACCTAGTGAATTTACATCTTCCATATATAATTCAAACTACCCATGTCGGAACCGGTGTTGAGATATGACTGGTCATGCCGCAAGTAAGAGCACGAGAATGCATATGGTGTCGACGGTCAAGAAGATCATAAAGAGTCAACAGCCATACTTCGATTTTTAAGAGCTCTGCAGAACTCAATTGGATCATTTTCTTTTCATACCTTTTATCCCAAGCTCCAACCCTTCTAACATCTCACTCATTAACAAATTAACAGAGCCAATCATCATCATAATGCAGCTTCGTATCACCGCTTCTATCGCGATTGCCCTGACTGCTCTCAACATTGGGGCCTACGCAAGATGTGGTCCTCGCGACGGTCTTTGCAGCGGTGAACTAAACTTTCGTTGCTTCGACGTAAGCGAGAACATGCTAGTGTGCCGCGATACTATTGATTGCATTGAGTAACAATAGTTTTGTAGTATGTACGCTCTTTACGCTCTTTACCTATGCCACGTTATCCATTTCAAGGTGAGATGTCAACGAAAGTTTGATCTAGAGGCAAAGAACATAACACGGAGACTGGTTTCAACCCAAAGTGGACTGAACCGATTTGTTTCACTACAAGACAGCATCGCCGGTCTGATCAGATTTCTATTTGTATTACACAGATAGAACTCAAAAATAAAGTGCTGTGGATCATTCATCAACCTACTACTTCCGTAGCTATGCCTTAACAAATTCAAAGGCCTGGAACAACAATGTTAGAAATCGTACGTAATTTGTTATCACAAGAGGAACGCACCAAGTCATGCCAAGAAACGCCGGCGTACTCAGACTGACTCTTGCCAAAGTATGTGAACCCCAGCTTTTGATAGAAGGGGACCAACCTATCATAAGTAAGAATCGAAATTCTGTCTGCTTTTCCAGTCCGTTCCATCTCCTTGGTATAGACCGCCATGAGCCTCTTGCCATATCCCAGCTTTTGGTAAGGTGGCGAAACGGCAAGCGAATGCATCGCTATGGTTCTCCCTTCAGGATTATGGCCGATGTAGTGCACAGCCGTGGGGTCCGTCTTCCAGGTCGGTGGGTAAGCCATATCCTCGTCTTTGACTACCCGAGAGATCGACTGTGTGGAGATAGTGTGCGCGATGAGTCTGTCGTTGCCAGAACCATCAAATGCATTGGTAAAGACCGGGATATTTCCTTGTTGCCTGCTCCCTTCCAGGATACCCGTACCTTGACGGACAAACAAGCCGAAGCAAATATGGGGGGATACTGTCAAACGGTATTCGATCTATGGCAGTCTGATTGTTAGGACTTTGAACAACATTGAATGTCAGAACCATATATTAGATGGTACAAAATTATCAGCGGCGTGGCTGGATGCTCTGCAAAAAAGACGCATATTCCCATAAGAGACCGAATATCACGCAAATTGTTAAAGGGTTCATACACCACATCGTGAGTCATGGCCAAGACGTGGAGAAAAAACTGGCAACGGCACTCACTTTTTCACGGGTCGCAGCTTCGGCAGGTGGAAAGGCTGCAGACTCGACAGCTGCGCACTGATCGAGATCTTTAATGGACAAAGGGCGGATGTAAAGTTCCATTGTTAAACAATTGAAAGTTGAGAGGGAGAAACCTGATGATGGATCTAGGCGTCGGATAAGTGGCTCTCTTTCCAGGTTCGAAATTCAACGGGTGAAGATGCGTGGGAATAAAAGGAGTGAAGTAAGAAGCTAGTTGACAGTGGTAAATACTGCGAGCGCCCGAGGACCCATAGGACACCCCGCTTTAGTTGTGGAGATGGCGTGTGGGCACACCATGTATCAGTGGCTAGGTGTGCTAGACACAAGGTAACCTGTCGTGCCAGGTCAAGCCGCTTTTGATATGTTTCGAACTTACCACCAAAAGGAAGCCCAAGTACCACACGTGGCTGAAGGTCCATGTCTTCTGCTTGGCCAAATCATAGATTTTGGTGTTCGGAAATTTTCTTGCTGCCAAAAACCTTTAATCAAGGCTTGTCACCAGAAACAAGCTTGCCTGACTGCAAAGTTTGCATACGTAGCAACTCTAACCACTACTGAAGACTGCAGACATTGAAGAGGGTCGGAACAAATGCCAGACAATCGATTTGAGATGAATTTTACAAACGCTATCAATTTTGACTTGAGCCAGAACCTAATATTGCCAGATAAGGATGTACTGGCATCACCCTGAGCTCCATATTCTAAGTCTCATTTTGTATAAGAGATGATAAAGAACTTAATTATCTTCCATCAGTTACTGGAAATATCTTCTCGGGTCTAACAGTTTTGTGCCAATTCGCAGGCACAGACGCAACAACGACACAACCCTAAGGCGGTACCAAAATCCCCGATGTTGTGTGATCCATCTAGATAGAACCCGAACAATCTTTTGAACTAAATTTCAGATACATTCATGCGATACCACAGAGCAGTTCTTATGGGTAACAAGGCTACAAGCTCATCAACGATGGCGCATCGTTTTACCGTTTCCTAGTGCGAATGTTAGCGTTGGTCGTTATCAAACGCAACGTCAATTGTAATCCAACATTTTTTTCACGCAGAACAGCATTGGAACTGCAACTACAAATTGTGAAGAGAAGTATTGGTTATCCCGAAAACTGCGGGAGGTGATACACTGAATGCCAGCCAGTATCAATTGCAATAGATATGCGTCCAGTTTAACGTGCATAATTCAACAACGTACTTAAGGCAAGGTAAAAGCCAGGGACTCATTAACGAGGGTTAGCAGCCAATTCTACCGAACTACACGGTTGGCGTATTCAAGCGCAGGAAGAGAAATAATAGGAAAGTATTAGAGGCACTAGTCATTTTTATTTTACATCGACCAACCACCACAGGCAGAAGTCAGCCACTATGCACAAAAGCCTCGCTTCAGCAGCGTTGACTTGAAAAAGCAGGTCGTAGGGTTTGAAGCCCTCTTTTAAGGTTTAATCAATTACTCTGCTTCTCTGTTATCCCTTAATGACCGAAGAAGTAAATACTACACATCATAATCTCTCTCAAAATGACACCTCTAGATCCTCAAAACCGCACTGCACTCTGGCTTTACATACTAGCGGCTGTTGGCATGATAACCATTTTAGTATTTCTTCTCAGATTCATAGATTTTATCCGATTCCATTTCGTATCAGCATCACAGCCTCTTGCCAGCTACAAGTTGATCGGATCAAAGCCGACATTTGCACTTGTGACCGGCGCAAGTGCTGGTATCGGCTACGGCATTGCCCAAGCTTTGGTCAATCATGGATTTGGTGTTATTTTATTGGGCCACCGGGAGGAAGAGCTCAAGGAGTCTGCGGCAAAGCTTGCATTGCTACGCGAGGACGCACAGGTCAGAACAATCGTCATGGACGCCTGCACAGTCACGCCGACCGACATGAAGACAGCGGTAGAGACATTTGTCAAAAGCGAACAGATATGTATCACGATTCTAGTCAACAATGTTGGATCGAATCCTATACGGCATCCGCCGTTCCGTGAGCTGGCCACATACTACAGCGAGGATATCGACGCTGTCATCAACACAAATTCACGGTTCATGGCGCACCTGACGTCTGTGATGTTGCCAATTTTGAGCCGACCTAATGAAGGCGACACTCACTCTCCAGACAGTACTCGACGGCGGTCATTAATATTGAACATCGGCTCGGGCGGTATGATTGGAAGCCCGTGGCTGGTCGTGTACAGTGCGACAAAAGCTTTTAACTGGTCATTCAGCATATCGCTTGCCAGAGAACTTGCCGCAGAGGAATCCACTAGACATGTCGACAGCCTGTGCGTTGTTCCTGGAGATGTCTTGAGTCAAGGAAACAGCGTATGGGTAACAAAATGGTCACCAGACTCAGAAAGGTTTGGTCGTCTAGTTGTAGAGAAAGCTGATGGAGCGCTTGCAAGAGGATGGAGAGAGGTACGACCTTTCTGGTTGCACGACTTACAATACTATTTACTACATGCTATTTCGGAGAGCAGGAGAGCACGTGCTGTGACAGATGTTTTGAGGAGGAAGAAAGACGCGTTCAATGCTATTCATAGGAAGGAAAAATGAACATGTCATCTGCAGAAATTTCGAACGAGTGACTTCGATAATTCATATTAGTTTGACTAGCAGAGCTTAAACACCATCGGGAGTCTAACCGGTTGTTTATTGTATGGTTTCTGTTCGGACACTTGAAAGAGGAGACAATCCTGGTTCTATATTAGCTCAGCACTAGCCGATAGATATATGATCACTCGGCTTTTCGTACCACATTGCTCCAAACCGAATGTTATCTTCAGAAATTAACCTAAGTCTAGTTATTACGAGACATGATGCATCTTTAAAGGAGAATTAATCCATGAGATAGTCCCTTGCCTGCTCATGCGCAGGCCATTCTCGCATTACTGCTATCATCTCCGGGGCTCGGCTTAGTTGTTTCTCTGGTTATAACACATACATAGGCATCCACGGGGGTAGTGATAACCTTTTGAGCGGCCTCTAGACCTAGCTTGCGGGAGAGGGTGTTTGCTAGCAATTTTGGTCGTCAGAAGATAACTCCTATAGAGGAATTCTCTGAAGACGGCGCAAAAAAAAAGAAAAAAGAAAACCGGAGCTGGTTACTCTATGTTGGTTACTCTATGGCCTGGATTGCCATTGACGGCAGTCCTGATGCCGGAGTGGTTCATAGAGCGACGTTAAGGCTAAATCTTACGTAACCAAACCATATAAATAGTTATTACTCAGTACACATAGGGATAAAAAGAAGTCAAAAAACTTATTTACTGACATATATTTGGGAGTGGTGTTAGGAGCTAAGTCTATGTCTTCCACAGTTCACCAGTAAGAATTGTACATAGTCCACTTTGCGCCAAAACTTATCAGATATTAGTCTTACGAAGTTTCATTGAGATTAAAGATAGTCCCAAAGTAGTATTTTCCTGTAAGCCGGCAAAAGTATCTGGTGCATCTAGTGTTCTTTACTGGGTGTCTGTGTTGGCCGAAGGCCACGGAGATGATCTGCTGTTATTTACAAATCACAAACTACGCGATCTTTCTAGAAACAACCTTATGAAGAGATACTCTACCATGTTCAAGGAAGGTGGTGCCATTGTTTTCAAAACAACAATGACATCGTCTAAACTAAAAGCTCTATTTAGCAATATCACGTTGAAGCAGATGAAAAGGTGTATTGTACACGCGAGTCGGCCACTATAATTGCAAAAAACCCCAAAAGCGCCGATTATGACTCTTATAAAGTAACCGGAGGTTGGCAATGGAGAACACCTTCCTAGCTCTGTTTTGGGCGATGACGGAGTGATAGAAATGCAGCCCAAATTGAGAAGCTAATTACATGTGGACATTCATGCCACCATATTTTAGGTATGGTCTCAATTAGGTGGCCAGTCCTTGTTTTTTAATACAAGTCTCGCGAATCGTGAATAGATGTTGGCTCGCACAAAAATTAGCCGTGAAGTAGCAGCTAAGGCCGCCAACTTTGGGTTCGTCGTCCCTAAACCAGAATCTTGTTCTGCATTCTCTGTGTCTTCTTTGCTTCGTAAACAACGATAGAGAGAGAGAGAGAAAGCCACCATGCAAAATGAAATGAGACAGCTTTCATGGCATAGGATTTTCTTCATCTTGTTATTATCCCAAAACAACTGGTCGATAGAGGCATTATGGGAGTCGTCAACCACCTACACCATCTTCAATAGGACACAAAATCTTAGTCGCCGGTGGTGGCTACCAAGACTTCCTGTCAGACAGTATTATTTCCATCATTCTAAGGATTAACGGAGAGAGTTTCGGGAAACTCGTCTATGCAAGCCTTTGGGACTCGCTCTGGCCAAAAGGACATACGCCAGGCATACCATTGTTCGTCGATGTAATTCCTCACATCAGTGGCTAGCGGCTTGGGTAATTGATTTATCTTGGCAACTGTGCAGTCAACATAGACTTCTGCATTGAAAACCCGACTTTGTGATATTTTTGCTTGGGGTTTCTCTGTCTTCTGTTGTACCATTTCACCCAGTGTGAAGCGACAATTCGAAGCCATAAGCTCATCTAACCTTTGATGCTACCTTCAAGCCAATAACACTATAGAAAGTACATCATTTGGGAAAGAAACTCTATAGTAAATCTTAAAATACAAATTTCTTAGGTCACTTGGGCGGATGAGGTGGTTACACAGAGACTTCCTTGTGCTATAGTAGGCGAAAAATAGGTCCACCTGCGCATCCATTTTTATGTTCAAACCCTATGTTGGTCATTGTAACACACGCATAAAGGCGGAGGTAGCACTTCCGCTTGATCGAGATTTAAATTACTTTCGTGTTGATTGGGCGGACAATCTGTGTGATAAAACCTGAAGCCAATGATAGACGGATGTGACGACCCATCCAAAGAATCTAGTTCAAATAGAAGGAGTCCGTGAAAGCCTTGAGAAAAAGATTGTAAAATATTTAAAGGGCGGTAAATAGAAGTCAAGAGTGCTGGGAAGCTTCGCATCTGTTCATTGTATCGTTCTATCGCACTTCTTTATAAAGACGTTACATTACTTTCTAGTATTCTTTACGTCATTTGTTTGTTATTATGAAGTTTTTCGACGCCCTCACTATTCTGGTGTTGTCTCTTGCACAGTGCCATTACATCTTCAGTCAACTTATCGTCAACGGAAATGCCATTGGAGGTGATGATGCCTACATGCGCAAGAATAGCAACTCCTAAAGCCTTTCCTTCACCTCAGAAATTATTAACTCACCGGAGTTACGCTGCAACAAAGGAGACACTACAGGAACTGTTCAGACCTACACTGTAGTTGCTGGCAGCAAGATCGGTTTTGAACTATGGTTCAACGAATTTATTGAGCACCCCGGCCCGGGCTTCATTTACATGTCTAAGGTGTCTGGTTCTTTGAACGGCTACGACGGCTCTGGTGACTGGTTTGAAGTTTTCCAAACGGAACTTTGCGGCGGTAAACCAAATATAAACACTGGTTGGTGTACGTGGCAAAAAAAAGACTTTATCGAGTTCACTATTACCAATCGCATCCCACCTAGCGACTACCTTGTTCCTAGTTGAACATATCGGTCTACACGAAGCTCATGTTAGCAAGGCCGAGTTCTATATGGAGTGTGTTCATCCTAAAAATACCAGGAGTGAAGGCGGCACTCCAGGGCCCCTGGTCAAAATTCCTGGGATTTACAAGGCTAACGACCCTGGCATTGAATAAAACAAATGTACCAACAGCCCTGCCCAATCCATCATGCCTGGCTCTAAGGCATGGGTTGATAATGGTTTATCGAACCCACCTCCAAGTAATCCTCCGTCTTCAGGTGGCGGCGGCGCTCCTCTTTGCGGCCAGTGTGGTGGTCAAGGATGGACTCGGCCTACGACATGTGGTCAAGGAACTTCAAAGGTTACGAACGAGTGGTACAGCCAATGTGTTTGACAGCAAATCCCAGATCAGGTTGTGGTTTCCCAAATCATTCATGGCGAGTGAGAAGGATGAAACAAAATTAGTCACGAAGTTGGTATCAGCTCAGAAGGCAAACACAACCCCCCTTTTTAATTCTCGTACATAGGTTCTATTCACAGTCATTACAAACAAATCCAAGCTATTACCTACGCCTTTGAATGTGCTAAAACCCTTGGGAATTATAACTCGACCAACAGACTGCATTAGATACGGATACATAGAGTTTGGGATGGTCGACAAGTTTGTCCCCTGCTCTGACAACCCTCTGGTTTATATACTGTAGTAGGATACGATCTCGGTTCTACCCAGAAACCATTGGCATGCATCCAGGCCGCCAAGTCTACTTATATAATAATATAAAGCCGGAGCAATTGAATGGAGCTGACAACTCTTTTGGCTTCATAAGCGGTTTCGTTGTGAACGCCCTTGCTCGAGTGAACCAAGAATCGCTTCCAACTAAATGAATCATCGCAGACTCATAATTATCCAGCACACCAACGACGTCCCGTTCGTCTCTACCGAGCCCATCCTAATGCTCCTGTTTTCCTTCCAGCGTTGCTGTATTTTAGATTTCTTCCCACCTTTCCACTCCTTGAACCGACCCATGACTTTCGCTCTGAACATCCGTAGCTATCATTCAAAACAAAGAGTATATGGCGTGAAAATTCTTTAACTTGAATAGTGCGATTGCATATATCTTTAGAAAGGTGTATGAAAGAGCATTTTCATATTGTTTGTCAACATTATGAACACATAAAATTCCCGTGACTGATGTCGCGTGATTATGGCCAAGGGTAAGTTGTGTAGGTACGAATAAACGGCCCTTTCGCTGTCTTCTACTCTCATGCATGTTATGCGCTCGGGGTACTTAAAAATGGATTGTACAAGCTAGGCACGCCCAAATCCTGCTAATCAAAACCCGCTCCATCTTATGTTTTGGCCGAACCTTTCCTTTTCAACATTCCTCTTGCAGGAGGATATTATCGGCACTAATTATTTGCAAGAAAGTGCTCCGGTTATCAGGACAAAGTGACGTTCAAAATATTGATATAGCGTTGACAAATATTTTCATTTCTGCCATCTCTGTACAGAGAGGAATACATGTACATGCCAAATGGCGATGGTGGTGATTATACGACATGAGCTTCTTGGAACGAGCTTAAAATTCTACAAAAGAACTGTTTGCTCAGTTTTTGCGTCCTGGATGGGCTACTCGACCAGCGGGAGACCTGCTCGTCGACCGGCCTATGTAATAGCTAAGACTTGAAGAGTATGGATAATAGTATGACCTGCGCAAATGGTTACGTATAAATAGACAATAGCACGTATAGAGCAGCAGTGCTTAGGGGGTATTAGATCTATTATATCCATACCAATAAGCCAATAAGGTAATTATGACTACTACCTTAACTACTGCATGGATATGCAGCAATGTTTCATGCTTATCACATTAACTACCACTGAACCTCATTTTCGCTAAGGGCGAGGACTGGACCAATTGTATCAATAACCAGAAATTACGATCCAATAAAGAATTCAGAAACCTCCGTTTTGGGGTAAAAGTGGAATGAGGTCCGGTGGCACCACGTTCATCAACAACAACAACAACAGCAGTAGTACAACGAGGTCAATAGCGCCTTTAAACCCCTTTTTATAGCAGAGTTCTCTAACGGAAGTATTCACGATAATCTACACAGCTCTTTCACTTAATGCCTGGTCAAGTTCACCTGCTACGCAACACCGTGCAAAGCGCCTCAAGTAACGTCCGTGCAAGCTCGTCTTTAACAACAGACGCATCATACCGAAGCTCAACCTCAGTGGCCTCGGCATCAAGGAGGGACGCTGTGATCCAAACGTCAGCGTACGCTCCGGCTCGGCTATCGACCTCGATACCCGTTCCCTGAAGTGGCCCAGAATCAATACCGGACAAGGCCCTGGCCTTAGAGACAGGCAGGTTCTGGTACTGAACGACTGAATGGAAGTGTGCATTTTTCCACCCAACGGACCTCGACCGGACCAGCTGGCCAAGCCCGACGGCGTGATGCGGTAGATCGGCGATGTGCTGGGCCTGGGCCTGGTGGACAAGCTGCTGAATTGTGGAAACCGTGTCGGTACCACTGGCACCGGCAGCTGAGCTTTTCAGCTTAATCCGCACTGGAATGCAGTTTACAAACGCGCCAACCGCATCCTGCATCGACGGGGTCAGAGTCTCTCGGCAGGAGACGACATGTCCAAAAACAATGTCATCGCGGGCCGGATGGCAGTTGGCGGCGAGAACGATTGCCCAGGCGGCCTTGAGCACTGAGGCGGGCGTGTATGAGGGCATGGAGAGGTTGCGGGAGGGTACGGCCGAAACGTGTCGGCCTTGCATCAGGCCCATGCTTGGCGGTGACTGTGAAAGAGTGGCGATATTCTGCTGGTGGGCCTGGCGGACGACGGGTGTAGTATCAGAGCCACGCAAGAGACTGTGCCAGAACTGCTGTACGGCTTCAGGTACGTCTGCTGCTACAGAGGAAGCGAACTGCACGAGATCATATTCCTGTTCGCTATTGCTAGCCTTCGGGCGCTGGCCGTCGTTGTATGCGGAGCTGAGGTCATTCCAGATAGTCGACAGGCACATACCGTCGTATAAGGCATGGGGAAGACGAATGACGAGCCTTGTGGAACCGGTGGCTTGGTGTCGGATGATAAAGACTTTTGTTAGGCATTCGTCCCATGCTAAAGACGCATTTCGATCACACTCGATCAAGCCAGCGACATGCATTTCCATTTTATTTAGCTGTTCGGATTCATCAGCATGGCCAACATCGAGTTTATGAATTCTGACCGCCTCAAGCGGACGGATACGCTGGAGAAGACGGTCTCCTTTGTAAAAAAAAAAGAGGATCGTAGAATCGGGTGTTATGTCAGTAGAGAACGACAAGCCGTTTCGATACGGCTAGTGCCAACTGGAAAGTTAAGTTTCAGGATGAAATAATTCAAGAAACCTCGAGCTGGTGCCATATTGAAAGCCAGTACTGCCTCCTGGAAGCTCGTGGCAGGGAATTCGTTTTGTACATCTGCAAATTGCGCACCCGAGACACTAACAGTAGTAGCATCGCCGGGGGATGAAGCCCCCGTATTTCCGTTCTGACTCGCACCCTGGTGTTGCAACTCGATGGTGTCGTAACCACTGCCCACGCTCCGGCTCCGGTCAAGCTCGGCTGCCATGCGGGACAAGACAGGAAATCTCATAAAAGTCAAGATGGGCAGGCGAATCCCTTCTTCGAGGCTGGCAGCTGCAAGACGCATGGCAAGGATGCTATCGCCGCCGAAGCTAAAGAAATCATCGTCGGGGCCGATAGATGCTGCCTCAACTTTCAGTACTTTGGCCCAGAGACACCGCACACAATCTTGTGATGGGTCCAAAGTGTTTACAACGGCCTGTGGCTGATTGTGTTGCTGTTGCGTGTTTCGAGTTAGTCCAAGAGGTGGCAATTCAAGGGCACTGCACGGCTGTGTCTGTGTCTGTATGGCGTCCAAGTCTTTAGCTGCTCGAGGGCTTGGCCGTAACTGTTCGTGCGAAAAAGACTCAAACGCTAGTTGCAGCAGTTTGTTGCGGTCAAGTTTGCCTGATGGTGTTTGTGGGAGAAGCTTAATGGATAGGAATATGGATAGAATCATATGAGGTGGCAGATCCAGACTGAGCTGGCCTTTCACGCGGGCAAAAAACCCGTCATCCACCCAAGAGTCCTTATCCTCATCCCCATCTTCACTCTCCAACATCTTTCCACTCCCAGGAGTAAGAGACAAAAAGGTCACTAAGGCATCTTCACCGCTGGCCTGCTTTGCAGTGACCACAGCTGCCATCACACCGATACAATGATCACCGTCACCGCCCAAAGATACACATGCCGCCGACCGCTGAAGATTACGTAGACTTTCCAATGCTCTGCGACGAACGTGGAACTCGATCTCTCCTATCTCGATACGCTGCCCCCTGAGCTTGATCTGAAGGTCTTTGCGACCAAGAAAAATCAGGCCTTGATGCGGAACCAATCTCGCCAAGTCACCGGTCAGGTAAAGCCTGGTCCCCGGAAGAAGTGGCTGAATAGCCGGTGGAGCCTTGTCGCCAGACATGAAGGCCTGGGCTGTTTTTCTAGTGTCGTTCAAATAGCCCAGGGCCACATGTTGGCCCTCGATGAGGATTTCTCCCGAAGATCCGACGGGTACAAGGCGTGAAGGGTCTCCAGGATCAACGAGCCAGACGCGACAGTGTCGGGCAACGGCGGTGCCGATGATAGCAGGGTTGTCGTCAGGGGACCTGACTTCATAGACTGTGCTAAGGACACTATACTCGGCTGGCCCATAGGCATTAAAAAGCCGGACATGGCCATACCACACCTGATACAACTCGGACGTGGCGACTTCTCCAATGAAGACTAGAGTCTCGAGGCTGCCGTTTTCGAGACGCGCAGGCCGCAGAAACGCAGCCACCGACGGTGTCAGTATAACGCAACTTGCCCGACAGCTGCTGATGGCTCCGTTGAGATCACTGAGTCTGTCCTGCTCGCAAGGTATACATAACACAGCCCCAGTGATCAGCGACGCAACCATGTCACCAATGCCGACATCGAAAGTATAGGCCGAGAACTGGAATAAACGGGTTTGGTCTGTGATGCCTAGGCGGTTGGTATAGTTGAGGACGCTCAAGCACAGTGATGAGTGGGCCAACCTGATACCTTTTGGCTTGCCAGTACTTCCAGACGTGAAGAGCACGAAAGCAACGTGGTCTGGTTGGCTGCGGTCCAGAGAGGTTGTTGTACGGGGAGGATGCCTAAAAATTTCTGAGTCGGGATCAAGCACGACGATCTTGCTGTTGTGGTTGCTGCAGTCGTGCAGCAGAGCCCTCGCCTTTTCTTCATGGGCTGGACTCGCTATAATAATTTCTGCACACATCTGATCTACTACCATATTGCGCAGCCTGCGAAGTCCATCTGCTGGAGAGAGGAACGCACATGCAGCGCCGGCGCGCAAAACAGCCAGCATGGCCACAACGACCCATGCCGACTTTTCACAGAGCAAGGCGACGCTATGGCCATGAGAGAGCCCGAAACGATCAACAAGGTGCTGGCATAGAGATGTAGACAGCGTGTCAAGTTGGTCAAAGGTAAGGGCAGCGTCCCAGGCCTCGACAGCGACTGCGCATGAGCGTGTTCGTACCTGCTCACAGAAGAGGGAGACAATAGTGAGGGCGGGAGCACTTGGAGCAGATGGCTCATCAAGGACTCTGTTATTTGGAATGCATCGGCGGCTTGATGAAGTCTTATATTCGGTGTTGTTATTGAAATCGTAAGCCAGCTCGTGGTGGAGAGGCAAGAAGAGATTGATATCGGCGATCGTTGCGACGCTGTCGGCACGGGTGGTCATGACTCCGGTCAGGGCTCGTTGAAAGACGGCAAAGAAAGCACGAGCTGCTGTCTCTGAGATATTGACAGTGTTGTACGTAATACGACAGTCAATAGTAGAATCGTCGTCTTGTGCGAGTCCTACATTGAGGAGCAGAGAGTATCCCACGCCGTCAAGACCCTCTGTCTTGTGAAAGCGCAACTGGCCATGATCCGATGAATCTCTAGATGCAGATAGCGACTGTACAGTCACCAGTGCATCCCACAGAGGCTCACCACCCCGGCGTAACTTCGGCCAGCCTATCTGATGCTGTACTCCTTCAGCCATTCCTCGAGCCATGGCGGCCACAGCATCGCACAGGCGGGTATCTGGGCCGATTTGTGCGCGGCAGACTAGGAGATTAGCGAACATTCCTATCGCTTTCTCCAATCCCATCACTGGCAGGTCTCTTCCAGAAGACATCCAGCCGAAGCAGATGTCGTGGGTCTCCGTATCTGTATGACAGTATGCCTTTAATACAATAGCCTAAGCCATGTGGATGGCCACGGCGGTTGTTGCTCCAAATCGCTGACGCCAGCTAGAAATTGAAGTCTGACCAGTACTGAACCACAAGCACTCGTCAAAGAACTCAAGAGCTGGGTCACTATTATTAGACTTCTCGGCTCCAGAGCCAGAACCCAGTGGTGGCAGACGGCAAGGCTCCGCATCCTGTAGATATTGGGCCCAGAACGCGTCAGCCATCTGCATTTGCTCTCGAGCCTGCTCCATATATGCAAAGTACTGGTGGGCCGCGGTGGCACTGTCGGGATCCAAGGGTTCGCCAGCATATGCCAAGGCAATGTCTTGCAGGAGCACGGCGCTCGAGAGCCCGTCAAAGGATGCATGGTTAATATCCAACTCGAGACGTGCGATTGTTTTCGCCGACGGCGCTTTTCTAGGCCGACACTCTGGAGTTATGCGCAAGACCGTCTCCGCACAACCATCGCGTAGGATGACCCGAACCGGGTTCGCCATATCAGGAAGCTGGACAAAAACTGTACGCAATGAGGAATGATGTCTAACGACCGTCTCACAAGCGCTGTATAGCCTAGCCAGATCAAGAGCATGAGTACGGGCATAGACGTTCTCAATTGACTGACGTCCATGGCAATCAGTCTTGACGGGTGAGACTTCCCAGACGGCCCGCACATGGTACACTAAGCTGCTCGGTACACAGGCTTGAGCCTGAGCCTGTGCGAGGAGGATTTGAAGCTGAGCTGTACTGCACGCCCTGATAGTCTCGATCTCGTCCATGTTCGCCAGCCCAAGCTCGTTAAGCACCTGCTCTCGGCGGTGCTGGCTTCTTCTGTAATCTACTGTCTCGTCGCCAAGCCCTGGTAACAGGCGAAGGCTGCCGTCCCATCCTGAGGCTGAGGTTGTTGCGAGGGTCGGAATCACTTCGTCAAGGATGACCCGGACACAAGACTCTATACAGCTGCGCAATACGTCACCGTATTGGATTCGAGTGTCGTAGGTCATTGTCAGCTTCAATCCGTCTTTATCGCACAACACCGCCAATACCTCGATCAGAGCCAACGGCGCCAAGCATGGGTCTGTGTCTGGTACTGTGGCCAACTCAGCAGCAGTTGGCACCGAGGCGGGCTGCAAAGGGCCCAAGTTAGATGTGGATGATGCTTCGCTGCGTACCAATGGTTTTCCGGTGTAGTTTACGACCATTTCAAATGGAAGTGGAGGCATCCATGTTGTGGCTTCGGAAACCGGGCCTCGAAACTCGCGCCGGTCCCTCCTGGCGAGCCATATGGCTTCAAGGAGAGAAGTCTGTGGGTTCGAAAGAGAGGCACCGACAGAACGAATGCGTGTGAGCCATCCAACCTCTGCACCACTGGGGGCTGTTTCTGCCTGGCCATGGAAATTACGCCCATGATCTTCTGCGTAAATAAGAGGCGAGGATTTGCGGCCTCTACCGCGAGAGAAGTCTGCAAAGACCTTGGCCACGACAGCCACGACAATGTCTGTTATTTCGAGTTGGCCGATGGATGCAATAGTCCTGGATAAGAGAATTGAAGCGTCTTGCCCGATGGACATGCTGAATGTTGCTGACCGCAAGTCGGCCGGAGATGCTAAGCTTATCGAGGAAGCATCCGTGTCCACGCCCCAGAATTTGAGTGCCTCTTCTTTGTTGCTACTAGTATTCGGAATATTTGCGTGTTGCTCGACCTCCTCAGATTCGGAGGAAACTCTGAAGTCAAGTGCTGATAGCGCGGGCTTTGGACCAAGCTCAATGCCAAGTATTAACGCCTCGAGATCGCCGAGGAGAATGGACTACGATACGATGTCTACGACAAGATGAAGGGCGACCCACAACAGTTCCACCGAGCCATGCGGCAGGTAAAAAAAGTCCGCAGCAAAAAGAGGACCAGAGCTAATGTTCAGGCTCTGATGGGTTTCAATAGCAACCCGCGCAATGTCACCAGTCGCGCCTGGCCCGGAGTTGTCGATTACATGGGTACGGAAACGCAGGGAGTCGGCCACGTCGCTTGTAACAACGCTCTCCCAGTACCAGGGACCATTTACGTTAGGCGACCGCGTCCGCCTCCGCCAGAACCGCGAGCGCAGCGCGTCGTGCCGCTCAACTAGACTGAGAAGATGGCTTCGGACACCTTCATGTCTTACTGACCTTAGAAGTGACGAATGCTGATTGCGTATGGACATGAACACACTCTGGTTAAAGTACCCTGGACCGAAGGGATAGTGAAAAAAGAACATACGCTGCGCGAAGGTAAGAGGGATGCTGTATTGATCGTCGATGGCCTTAAGGGGCCTCGACCTCGGCAGCTGTGTCAGACGAGTCATCGGTGATGACTTTTGTGGCACTGGCTTTGCTGCCACAGCGGCGGCCGCAGCCGCGTGAACCAGCTCCGCGATACTGGTGTCCCCGAGCAGCTTTGCCACACTGATGCCCGGCACGCCTGCTGTCCTTGCGCGGGCAACCGACTGCATTGCCAGAAGGGAGTCACCTCCTAGCCGTGTGAAACTAGAAGTGCTTGGTGTCAACGAGAGGTCTGCGCCAAGAACCTGACCAATCAATCCTCTGACTATAGCCTCTAGCGGAGTCGTGGATATGGGTTCTCTGTGGTTATTATCTCTTGGGGAAAGTGTTTTTCGTAAAGGGGAGGAGCTCAAGCAGTCTGGGTGATTTTGGAAAACAGAACTAGCATCAGCATCCTCCAGTTGTTTACGCAACAATGTGCGATTGACCTTGCCAGAGAGTAGGAGAGGCATTCGTACAACAGTTGCCCAGAATTTTGGGACGTGGGATGGTGGGAGACGCTCTTTGATGTGGCCCATCGCCGTCTCTAAGAAGTGATCCGGGACGAGGGTGATTTGGGAGTCAAAGGCAGTGGTTAACGCAAACGTAGACAGGCTGCTTCTGTCAAGGCCATCGGCGCGGTCTCGTAGTTGGACAATAGCTACTAAACGACCGGAAAAAGGACCTTTCTGAGGACAAAAGACGACAGCGCCTCGGATGCTAATACTCTCGAGAATGCAGTGCTCGATGGCTTCGAGTTCTACGCGTACGCCACGGACTTTGACCTGTGAGTCCATCCTGCCAATAAATAGAAGCGAGCCGTCCGGGTTTTGTCTTACGAGATCTCCAGTCCTGTATAATCGTGTCTCTGGGTGGCATCCAGTAAATTTGCAGAACCCTGCCGGAATTTTTGAAGCTAGAAGGAAGCGCTTCGCTGTGAGTTCTGGATCGCCGATATAGCCCTCAGCCAATATGGGGCCCTCAATGACCAATTCTCCGACGCAACCGAGCGGCCCCAGACGCAGTAACCTTGAATTCGAATGCTGGGTAGCAGCCTCGTCATGGCCAGTCGGAACGGGACCCAGGACCCAGGCTCTGCATCCTACAGGGCGGCCTATGGTGCCCAAGGGACTATTTATAACGTCCGAGTTCATGGTTGCCGTCACACTGCACTCGGACGGGCCGTAAGCAACGAGCAGGCGAACACGGTTTTTCCACAGCGACAAAAGTGATGAGTTCAGGGATCTGCCGCCGACCACCATAGTCTTGAGGCACGCGGGAACACTGTCAGGGTCGAGGATTTGGAGCACCGCTGGAGTCAGCAGCGCCACATTAACGTCCATCTCGCGCATGGCTTCTGTTAGGTCCGCTGGGGACTTACGATCCCCCCTGCTAACCACACACACACAGCCGCCATGGATCAAAGTGGTTGCGATCTCGTCAATGGCCACGTCGAAGGAGTAGGATGAGAACTGAAGTACGCGTCACGTGTGATCAAGACCCGCCTCACTTCCATGGTGAATTGCGCTGGTACATATGACTCGATGCTGGATGACGATGCCTTTTGGCTCAGCGGTAGATCCGCTGGTAAAAACACAGTAACAAGTATCGTCAGGTTTTGATGAGCGGTGTGCTTTTTCTTGATAGGGAGAACCCTCTTCCGGGGAAAACGTCATTAGCACACTCTTAACATTCGGCCCATCCATGTCCCTTCCAGTAGACTCTTCCCATAGATGTTGAGTTGAGGGAGAAACAAGGACCAGGATAGCGTTGACCTTTTGAACAGCTTTGCGCAGGCGATGCTGCGGCAGTCCCGGGTCTAGCAAGACGACGGCGGCTCCGGCGCGCCACACTCCAATCAAGGCCGTGACAGTTCAGTGGGACTTTTCCAAACAGATTGCCACGAATGGAGGCCTTGGGGAATCTTCTTCTGAAAAGGCTAAGTGCGTCTCTGCCTTATGGGGGAGGCGACTGCAGATGATCCAAGAATACTTGTCCAGCTCTCGGTAGGTTAAGGTCAGATGTGCCGGTATATCACCGCCGCTTGTACGCATGAGGACCGCAGGACGGTCCACGAGGTGAGAAGCAGCATGCCAATGCCTCGCCACAAGATCATGAACGCAGGATTCCACGGCAACTGGCGGAGGATTGTCATGTACAAGACGCATAGGAGACATGACTTGATGGGCCCCCAGATAGAAATCTCCCCAAGCACGGTCTCAGGACGCAATTGTACTATCTGGTTGACCACATATCCAAAATGAGAGAGTAGGTGGTCAACTGTGTCCTTTTTCATATAACCGTCATCAAAATGAGCGTTTAGCTCAAGGTGGCCACTCTTCGAGCGACTACTTGGGCGTGACATAACACATTCGAGAACCAATCCGAACGGAAATGCAGCAACGCGAGACGAGTCAAGCCCAGAAGTCACTGGAAGCAAGCCAAGAGAAGCGAGCCCATCGCCGCTGGCAGCCTCATTGTGATGGATTGTCTCTAAAACGTTGGCTTGTATGACAAGGAGGTTGTTGAGCGATGCATGTCCTCCAGCCAACGCTTTCCTCAATACCTCATGGCCAGCGGCTTGATACGGCACTGCTGTCTGTGCTTGTCTTTGACAAGTTCGCAAGAAGGCACCTAAGCCTAGCTGGTCGTGCAGACGAACCCGGCGCGGCACCATTGAGATGGTTGGGCCGATCGCATTAAAAATGCTAGGATCGTTATTGCTTGTGCGGCCAGACTGAACTACTCCAAAGAGTATGTCCTGCGAGCCGGTGTAGGCTGATATTACAAAGGCCCAAGCCGCCTCTAGTACCGTTGGTATTGCCACAGTGACACCAACCACGTTGTTGGTATGATCATTCAAAGAACCAGACAACTTGAAACTTCGCCTCATCTGACTTTTGGTGGCAGGCTCAAAGACGCTTAGGCTTTGTGAGAGTTAAGCTGTGCTGCTGCATGGAAAACAGCACGCCTGGAAGGCATCAGCGCCAACGCCGGACAATTCTGACAGCCAGAATGTCCTTGCGGCTTTCTTATCTAAGTTCTGCAATGTGTGGACGTAACATGAGAAGGGCCGCGTTTCTCGTGGCGTCCTTCCAATATAAATGTCCGCCAACGGGCCGAGGATGAGCTGAGTGGCCCATTCATCGTCTGAAGTAATGAGTGTGAGGAGTTAGTAAATATTGCTTATGATATATGATTCGATATTAAAAATCTGCCCCTTTCGATCAAGAAACCTTCTGTTTTGGATGTAACTTACAAATTGCATGGTGCCGTGTCCACTTGAACATCCTCAGGCCAGAAGAACCACGACCTGAACCAGTGAAGATGCGATGTACAGAAAGAGGTTTCCCGAACCCCATTGCAGGAAATTGCGATTTATCGCTATCCAATGTTGGCGAAAATCCAGTTTGTCGACATTGTTCACTGCTAGAGCGCAGAACGACCTGGTAGGCCTTGGAGTTGAAGGTTGAGTCTGAGTCAATCTGCAGCACGCGTGTCCGCAGAATAGGACATCTCTCGACCACAGCTTCCCACGCTGCGCGTAACTTGCAAATATCGAGGCGGGGTGGGAGCTCCCACCGATCATGTGCTACCCATAGGCCAGTCCGCTGCTCTGTCTGGAGCAGAAGCCCGACTTGGGTGTCTGTCGCTGGGTATATGTCCTCAATATCTTCAACAGGAATGCCCAGACAGCTTGCAGTCTCAAACTCAACAGAAGCTCTCTCGTCTGATGTGACCAAAGAGAAAGGGTCGGGGATGGTGTCAAAGTGGTTTGTAAGTGACATTGATGGTTGAATGTGTCCCGTGCTTTGTGCTCGTGCGCGCATGGTCTCAGCCAGTTGCGAGATAGTCGGGTTACTATATAAGTCTGACACGGAAAACTCCAACCGCTGCGATCGTGCTTGCCAGACCATTTGCATTGCAGAGAGAGAATTGCCCCCAAGAGCAAAGAAGTTCTCACTGGTGGGTATGCTTTCGCCTCTTTCCGAGTCGCCGCTGCCCCGGCCTAGCACCTGCTTCCAAATACACGCCAATTGCGACTCTAGAGCATCGTGGGGCAAGCTTGAGTTTGAGCCTTTGCTTGCTACCAACAGACTGTTATCTGTATCTGTTTTGAGACATAGGTTTTGAGCAGTCAGAGCGCGTAATTCTGCCTCCGAGAGGCATTCCACAGTGTGCTTGAGGGCCATTCGGTCAAGCTTCGACGATGTCGTCCTAGGAAGGCCAGCTACTGGCAAGTAGACAGCGGGCAACATATACGTTAGCAGTAAGTGTTGCAGGTGACTCTTGATTTGAACCATCCTGACAAAGATATCTTCTGCCAGAAGAAGGATATTTGTTTTCGATTGGCAGGGCCCAGAATCGTCCTGTGTCGTTATTTCTGAGGTGGCTTTGAAATCATCAAAGCAGATGAAGGCTGCGAGATCCTCAGATGATGACATTGCTCTCGTCATATCATGAGGGTGACCCAAGACTCGCCGCTTAAAAGATACGACAGCCGCGTGTTGCACGCTACAGGGGACTTTCGACCGCATGATCTTTGTCTCCAAGTCGATGACATCAACACGTTGACCGTGAACCTTGATTTGGGTATCGCTTCGCCCACGAAAGTGGTAATTACCATCAACGTCATAACAGGCCAAGTCCCCTGTGCGGTATAGTTTGTGGCCTTCTGGGAGGAAAGGTACAGATGTGATAAAGCGCGCCGCGGTC
The DNA here is from genome assembly GCA_001625285.1 of Colletotrichum incanum. Classification (NCBI taxonomy): domain Eukaryota; kingdom Fungi; phylum Ascomycota; class Sordariomycetes; order Glomerellales; family Glomerellaceae; genus Colletotrichum; species Colletotrichum incanum. The sequence goes on from LFIW01002162.1 coordinate 160,494, forward strand.
ATGTCTGGTTGATTAAGGTAACCACGTGCAAGGATGGGACCATCCACGACAATTTCTCCTGTGGCGCCGATGGGTAGTAGTCGATGAGGATTCTTAGCGCAAAAGATCCACATGCGACAGCCCATAGCTTTCCCGATATTTCTAGCATCAGTTTTCTTAGTGGGTACAACGCAAGACGAGCAATATATTGTTGTCTAGGCAGGCCTAAGTATCGTCCACGTATCAGTGCTTCTGCAAGTACTATGGTCTCAAGGGTAAGTCATATGCCCCATACTAGGTCACTTACCCACACGCCCACCTACACGCCCCATGGCTGACATAAACAAGGTACATTTTCCATTCCTTTCTATCCCTATCTATCCAGCCAGAAATCAGAATCTAGTATGTCCCCCATTAGCGTCAATTACAGCCTGACATCGCTGCGGCATACTCTCCAGCATCTGCATGCAGAAGTCCTCTGGGAGCCTATCCCAGGCCTCTTTTACCTAAGCGTATAGGTCTTACAGAGGTGGCTGCTGGATATGCCTATAGTTATCCTGTAGATAGTCCTTTATCCAGTTCCAGCAGGGCTCAATAGGATTAAGGTCTGGCGAGTAGGGTGGGAACTCCATCAGCTCAATACCTCGATCCTCCAGCTCGTCAAGAGTGCTGTAGGCATTATGAGGACGGGCAGCATCCTGTATCAAAACAAGCCTTGTGCCAGACTCGAACTGCTGTAGGCGAATCCAGCCCTTAATAATAGGGTGTTACGACCCAACAAGTTACAAGCAAGGCAGCCCCACCAGGGATGAGGGCGGCACAGCATTTGTATGGACAGAAACCCAAGGGCTGACAGATGACTCCTCGGACAAGGAAGAACTATGGTACAGGTCACGTGAAGATAAGATAAGGAAGGATATGTAGGATATGAGATATCCAAGTTAGCCATGGATATGTATGGATAGCAGCTATCCAACATATCCAGAACAACACCACCAAAAATGGACCTGTATATAGGATGGACTTCAGGACGTGTAAGGACAGACTTCCATAGCTCTTCAGTAATTAACTTCGTGATTCACTCTACCATAAGTGACTCTTAGATTATCCTTCTGTTGTGAAGCTACACGAGCTACCCGCGCCTACCGAGTGCACGACTGATCACCGTGTGCCCAACAGACCAGCAAGATTACCAACAAGCCAACAAGACCGAGTTACTGTTATTTGAGTATCGACCTCAGCTATCTGTTAGCAGAAAACACCACTGTCGGATATCTGACCGTAACATAGGGATAATATGCTGCTGATAGCTCTAGGCAGAAATAGAACCCCAGTCTCTATCCCAGACTATCCCTAGGGCCTTCTTATTGCCTATAAAACAGCCCTAAAACATCCAGCCGTCCTTCTTTAGAGGTTACTAGATGATACAGATTGGATCTAGCTCCTTATCGCGGCGCCTAGTTACATAGGGCTTTCGATAATGGCCGCCTAGAACCCAGGTCTCGTCTGTCCAAAGGACCTTTTTCCAATCGTCAATTGTCCAGTTAATATACTCAAGAGCCCAGGTCAGCCTCATCTAACGGGTCTCTTCAGAGATAACAGGCTTCTGCTGTTACGGTCAGATATCCGACAGTGGTGTTTTCTACTAACAGGTAGCTGAGGTCGATACTTAAATAACAGTAACTCGGTCTTATTAGCTTGTTAGTAATCTTGCTGGTCTTGTTGGGCACACGGTGATCAGTCGTATACTCGGTAGGCGTAGGTAGCTCGTATAGCTTCATAACAGAAGGATAATCTAAGAGTTACTTATAGTAGGGTGAATCACGAAGTTAATTACTAAAGAGCTATAGAAGGTTGTCCTTACACGTCCTGAAGTCTATCCTATATACAGTCCCGTGGTTAGGTGTGTCTGTTAGCTATGTTAGATATCCTAAATATTTATTCTATCCCGTTAGATTATTTAGATATCTCTTATATCCGACATATCCTTATCTTATCTTTACGTAACCTGTACTATAGTTCTTCCTGTCCGGGGAGTTATCTGTCAGCCCTTAGGTTTCTGTCTATACAAATGCTATACCGCCCTTATCCCTAGTAGGGCTGCCTTACTTATAACTTATTAGGTCATAACATTAGGTCTCCTCTTAAAAGGTCTTATCCTTAAGACTATATAAGTAGGTAGTATCTCCTAGGTTAAGGAGCTATTAAACTTACTTCCTTTAATAATGCTTATACTATATTAGGTCGCATTAAAAAACAAAAAGCTACAGCTTCGCTAGCTAGCCGTACTAAGAAAACTAAGTAACACGACTCTCTTTTAAGTCTTATTTTAGGCAATTGTGTCGTTATGCCTGTTTATTCTTCCTATAAGGTTTAGGGTTTCTCCTTATGTAAGGCCTTACCTTCTAACTCTTCTCGTTATACTAAGTATGTCCGTAGTAGTAAATCGTACTGCGATCTTTAGGGTCTTTTGGCTTAATAACTTCGTCGTATTAGCGACTAGCATTAGAAGCTTAAAGATGCCTTAGAGAAAGCAAAAGAAGAACGTTACGCTTTAGACGCTAAAGTAAAGCGTCTTTAAAAATAAAAGAAGATATAGTTTAAAAAAATAATACGCGCGGTACGTCGTAGTATTAATAGTATTAAAAAGTTAGAGCGCGTAGAGAAGGAGGAGGCAAAGGCTAAGTAGCTTTAATAGGAGGGGGCTTACCTGCCTTTTACTAGTTCTAATTATCTTCTAAAGGATTTCGTTAGAGACTAAGACGCTATCTATAGGGGTATCGCCCTATTGCCCTTAATGTTAGCTAAGTTTAGTTTACTAGAGCCAGGGTTAACTAGTAGTCCTAAAGTAGCTATTAAGAGTACTAAAGGTTCTTAACTAGTTCTTATAAGTTATCCTTATGTCTGTATCCTTTCTATTTAATAAGATACTACGTTTCTTTATTTTTTTTTTATTTATTAATAATTTATTTAACTTTATACTTTAGTTTATTTAATTTTATAATAATACAGTCGTTAGTGTTTAATCCTTATAGTGCTAGTTTAAGTAAAGCGATATAAAAGACTAAATAGATTTTTATTATGTCTAGTAAGTTAAGTTTAAAGTTAACGTCTAAGATTTTCTAAATAATTTTAAAAGGTCTAAGTTTTTTATAATTTAATTTATTACTTAGTCGTTTTGTTTTAATATTACGTTATAAAAGATACACGCTATCTCCCTCTTTAAAGGTTAGTCCCTTAACCCTTAATATATTAGCGTATTTCTTTATTTATATCCTAATAAATTTAAGGTCTTTAGCGACATTTTCTTAGATTTCTTATAATTTATTATAATCTGCTACAGCCTTTAGTACTTATGGTCCTTATTAAGGTTCTCTATATACCGTAGGCTTAAATCCGTAATTTAGGTAGAATAAGGAGTTTAGTATGCTTTCTCTAATAGCACTATTATAGGCGAATTAGGCTATTAGTAGTAGTAGTACCTAATTGTCTTAGTTATAGTTAATATAATATCGTAGATACTGTTTAAGTATTTAGTTAATCCGTTCGGTTTGTCTATCGGTTTATAGGTAAAAAGCGGTCGATAGCTTATAATTAGCTCCTAGTTATAAAACTAAGGATTTCTAAAACTTAGATATAAATAGTTTGTCTCTATTAGATACGATTTCCTTAGGCAATCTATAGTTACTAATAATATATTTTAAAAATATATACGCTAGGTCTTCTGCTATACTTAACTCTAAGTACAGGATAAAGTATACGTATTTCGTAAGTCGGTTAACGATAACTACTATACTGTTATAGTAGGTTTTTATAAGTAGTTCTCTTAATTTAGGGAGTTTAATAATAAAGTCTAAAGAGATTAAGTACTAGGCTTTTAGTAGCGCTAGTAGTAGTTATAATTATCTGTATAGCTTATATAGACTATTCTTACTTTTCTTATATATTTTGTAATCCTTAATTACTAAAGCTACTTCTTATTATGTAACCTTTTAATCGTAATATTATCTAATTCGCTTAAAGGTTTTTATTACACCTTAGTGTCTATATACCCTAACACTATAAATTTCTCTAATTTATTTAGGCGTTATTCTGCTAGTCAGGCTGGTATTAACGCGTCTGCTAATTATTAGGAGTTTCTATACTAGTATAAGGTCACCTTAGTTATCTTACTTTAAGATAATAAGTGTTTCTTTTAGTACTAGGACCTTATGGTCCGGTCTTTGGCTTAAGGCATTAGCTCTACCGTTTTCTGTTCCTTTAACATAAATAATTTAGAAGTTAAATTTAGAGAGGAATTTAGACCATTAGATCTGTCTTTTGTTTAAGACTTTTAACGTAATAAAGTAGGCTAGGTTTTTATAATCTATATAAACCTTAACTTCGTACTTAGTACTAGATAGTTAAGGTTTTTATTCTTTAAATACTTTAATAACTACTATAAGTTCTTTGTTATAGATCTAGTAATTAAGTTTAGGTCCGCTAAGTTTTCGTAAGAAGAATGCATAAGGGTGTAGCTTTCCTTCTTTATCGCGTTATCTAAGTTATCTACTAATAGCGTAGTCTAAAGCGTTAGTTTCTAATTTAAAGGGTTTTCTTAGGTCTAAAATAACTAAAACTGGTTCTAAGAGGACTTATTACTTAATGTTCTTAAAGGCTTCTTTTTATTTACTAGTCTATTTAAAAGGGGTGTCTTTTTGTATAAGCTTAATTAAGGGGTTAATTTTACCGGAATATCCTTTAAGAAATCGTTAATAAAAGTTAATAAATCTAAGGAACGATTAAATGTCCTTAACGTTCTAAGGTTAAGGCTAGTCCTTTACTACTGCGATTTTCCTATTTTCTATCCTGATTTTACTAGGTGTAATAGTAAATCCTAAGAAGTCGACTTATTAACTATAGAATACACTTTTCTTAGGTTTAACTAAAAGCTTAGCTTCTTATAGCTTCTAGAGTACTTAGTAAACGTGCTTCTTATGTTCTTTAAGGTTATAAGAGTAAATTAAGATATCGTCTAGGTAAATAATAATAAATATATCTAAGAACTCTTATAATACGTAGTTAATTATAGTTTAAAAGGTTACTAAGGCATTAGTAAGTCTAAAAAGTATAATAAGGTACTTAAAGTTACCTTTTCTAGTATAGAAAGCAGTTTTTTATTCTTTACCTTCTTTTATTCTAATTAGGTTATAGGCACCTTTAAGATCTAGGGCTATAAACTATTTTACGTCGTAAAGTTAATCTTAAAGTTCTAAGATTAAAGGTAAAGGGTAGTAGTTCTTAATAGTAATGTCGTTAAGTTATTAGTAGTTAATATAAAGTTATAGTTTGCTATTCTTCTTTAGTATAAATAAGATTAGGTATCCTGCTAGGGATATAGATAGTTAGATATAACCTTTTTAAAGGTTCTTAGTAAGGTACTTATTAAGTGCCTCCTGCTCTGTTTCGTTTAGTCTATATATCTTATAGAACTTTAGGTGTTCGCCTTCTTTAAGTAGTATCTTATAGTCGTATAAGCTATACTCTAGTAAGCCTGTTTCTAACTCTTTAGTAAACAGCTTTTAATACCTACGGTATTCTTCTAAGATTAAAGAGAGTCGTTCTTCTTCCCTTTAATCGTTAATAAAGGACTTAAATCGCTTATCTTTTATAGGTTTGACCTTTCTAATATAAGCGACGTATCTTAGTCGCTTAGATTTACTTAGGGGTTACTATATATAACGCTTTCTTATAGCTAAATCGTCTTCCTATTAAAGTTAGCCTGTTCTCTAATTTATTATTAGGTTATACTTTTATAACTATAGGATTCCTAAGATAACGTCGTTATCTCTTATCTCTATTATATTAAAGATAAGTTATTCTTAACGGTTATAAGTAACTATAGGGAGTTACGCTGTCTCTAATTTAATAGTGCCTCTACCGTACTTAACTTTTTCTCCTTTAACGGTTTATAGTTAGTATATTTATTTCTTCTTTCTTTATAGTATTCTTTATCTATTTACCTATAGTAGTAACATAAAGTTTTCTTATGCTTTAGAATTAACTATTATAATTACAGGCTAGTTATTAATCCTTACTTTAATTTATAGGTGCTTATCGTTACTTATGTCCGTTAAGTAAAGGAACTTTTCCTCTCTTACCTCCTGTAATACCTCTATAGTTAGCGTTTATTGTTTTTTTAATTATTTACGACTTACGATCTTAAGTCTTAGGGGGCTAGGTCTGTCTTTAACCTTTCCTTACTTCTTAAGTTCCTGTTTTCTATACCTCTAGGCCTCTGCCTTAGGTATATAGTGTAATCTATACTTATCTGTTTAGTAATCTTCCTAGTAAGTAACTGTCTTATTAAGGCACTTTATAGGGTACGCTAGGCTAGGCGTAAACGTTATAACGTTCTACTTATCTAGGCTTCTAAATTCCTATAGTACTAACTAGCTGTCTAGGTATACTTCCGGGATAGCGTTAGTACTATATCTTCTTAGAAAGAACTAGTGTTCGTACTTTTATACTATATAGTTAATATAGTAGTCCTAAATACATTCTGCCTAGAATATCGTTTAGTATAAACGATATTTAGGGTTTAGAATCGTATAGTCTTCTAATCGTAAAGGAGTAGTAAACTATATAGCGGCTTAGTGTGTACGTAGTCCGTATAGCTTAATCTATTAATCGTCTTAATCTAGGTAGACGGTCTTCCTTATAACTCTTTAAGGGATATTATCTTTTTCTCTATCTTTACTAAAGGTATCGTTAATACTTAGGGTCCTCTAAAGCGTCCTTTAGGGTTCTGTAATAGTATCTAAGCTAGTGGCCTCTAAGGTATAGGATAAAGTGTCGTAGTACTAATAGTTATTAGCTACTTACTATAGCTGCCTTTAGTACTATAGTAGAATCTTAATAGTAGTACTAGTAGTATCTAAGACAGATAATTTAGGGTATACTATAAAAGGTGTATACGCTTAATATTCCTAGATTTATAGTATCTTATTAAGTTATTCTTAGGCCTTTCTAGCTATCTTTTAGTTAGGGGTCTTTCTGCCTACTGCTAGGGTTTTAACCGTTTGTCCTTATTCTTTTCCTAGTTCCTTATAGAGCTCTTCCTTAAGTTTTCTTAACTTTTAGAGGTCGTTTTAAGCGTTTAGGCGTTATCTAATACGTTAGATTACTACGTAAAGGGTTTAGCTTAACTTAGGCTTCTCTAGTAATCGTTAGATCCTAATAATATACGTATTCTGTAAGTTATAGATATATTACAGGTTATATTTATCTACGTTAATAGGTCCGTAGGCTTTCTAGTTCTAGCTTAGGGTCGCAAGTTAGTTTATAGCGCGAACTAGGTCCCTAGAATATAGGGGGTCGTAAGGGGTGTCGCTTGTCTAGATTTTCCCTTAGTTTATAAGTTTTTACGTTTTCTATATTAACTTACGACGTTATTCTAGGGTAAGTCGCTAGGGTTTTTAGGTTCTTAGTTCCTTAATTTTAATTAAGTTATATACGTCCTTAAGGTCTAAGATCGTGATCTGTTTATAGCCTACAGTAAGGGTCTTTTTAGATAGTTCTTTAAGGTACTAGCCTGCTTATTCCTTACTGTCTTAGTATATAGTATAGTTATCGTTATAGCAGGCGGTCTAAGTAAGTTATACGTATAAGGTCTTTTATATTATACTAATATTCTTAGCTTTCTTAGGAACTAGATAGAATCCTTCTTTCTTAGGACTCTTATATTTATAGGCATAATATCCTATTTTGTTATAGTTATAGTACTTATCGTTCTTAGTGTATCGCCTCTAGGGGCGTTCCTTCTAAGTAGTACTTAGGTCTATAGGTCCGCTATAATAGCCGTCGGCGGTACTCTGGTTTTTATACTTTAGGGGCCTTCCTGCCCTAAGGTTGTCGTAGTTATCCTTATTATAAACTAGTTACCTTTTGCTCTTTAGGCCTTAGTTATATCGTTTCCTAGTGTTAGCTTAAGGTCGTTAGTTTTTGCCTTTTTCTCTTCTTTATTCGTACAGACGGGTGTTAATATAAATTATAAGTTTAATATAGTCTAAGAATTTCTCTAGGGGGGTAATTATCTTAATAAGTTTATCCTTAACTTCTTCCTTTAGTCCCTAGTAGAATATAAAGGTCTTAGATTTATTAGTAATATCTAGTCTAGCTAAAAGCCTTCTAAATTTAGCGGTATAGTATAAGGCTAATTTAGTTTATTATAAACTAGATAGATCTCGTTCGGCCTATTGCTTCTTATTTATATCCTAAAATAAGGATAGGAGTGCCTTTTTAAATCCGTAGTAGCTAATAAAGATCTTTTAGGTTTTAGGTTTAAGTTATTCTTAATCTTTAGTTATAAAATCTATTAGGTAAGGTTTAAACTAAGCTAGCGCTTTTCTCTTAAGAAATAACGCAGTATAAATAACCTTTTTAGTATCGTCTATAAAACTAATATTATAAAACCGGTAATAAGCTCTAACCTAGGTAAGAAATCCCTTAAGGTATCTAGGGGTTCTATTAAACGTTTAGGGGTTATTAAGCTTAAGTTTGTCCTAAGTTTTAAGAGGGGTATTAATAATATTAGTAGCGCCTTAGAGTGTACAGACTTCGGCTTTAAGCTCCCTAGTTCGTTAAGCCTAGGCTTAAAGCTATTTAAGGGCTGTAGTATTCTCCTTAAACATAGCTTACATATTAGTAATATCCTTATTAGCACGCTTAAGCTGTCTAGCTAACTCTATAGTAGCGTCTTCCTTACCACTAGAAGAATCGCCTTCCTTTATCTCCTAGTCAAGGTTTTAGGGCTTAGGGGTGGCCGGTACCTTCCCTTTAGCTCTAGAGGAGGATAAAGTAGGGGTAGTTTTTACAGACATGTTTTATACTGTTAAGTAAGTATTAAGGTTAACTTACTAAATAAGAGTAATTAAAGTGTTACGGTTAGATATCCGACAGTAGTATGTTCTACTAACAGGTAGCTAAGGTTAATACTTAAATAACAGTAACTCGGTCTTATTAGCTTATTAGTAATCTTACTGGTCTTATTAGGCATACGGTGATCAGTCGTATACTCGGTAGGCGTAGGTAGCTTGTATAGCTTTACAACAGAAGGATAATCTAAGAGTCACTTATAGTAGGGTGAATCACGAAGTTAATTACTAAAGAGCTATAGAAGGTTGTCCTTACACGTCCTAAAGTCTATCCTATATACAGTCCTATGGTTAGGTATGTCTGTTGGCTATGTTAGATATCCTGAATATCCATTCTATCCCGTTAGATCATTTGGATATCTCTCATATCCGACATATCCTTATCTTATCTTTACGTGACCTGTACCATAGTTCTTCCTGTCCGGGGAGTCATCTGTCAGCCCTTAGGTTTCTGTCCATACAAATGCTGTGCCGCCCTCATCCCTGGTGGGGCTGTCTTGCTTGTAACTTGTTGGGTCGTAACATCTGCCTTATAACGTAGCGCCTAAAGCCAAGGCGCCAAAGAGTGCTGCGGATCGTATATTCTCCAAAGATAGTATTAAAGAGGATCTAAGAGGGTTAGAGAAAGCTGGCAAGGCGGCCCTACTAAGACGAAGTAACATACTCAACCAGCTGCTCTTCTTGCTGCTTGTTGAGCTTCTGCGGGCGCCCAGGCCGCGGCTAGGCAGTTGGGGATTTCAGGGCATGCTTGACTTGGGCAAAAGTAAAGCCTTTGCGGGCAGCAATAGCCCGCCTAGTCATATCCCTATCATAAAAGAGAGTCCGTATACGCAGACGGTCAGCATCTGTAAGCTGCTTCGTATGGCAGTCAGGTGGGCGGCGGCGATGGTTACTGCTGTTGCTGCTGTTGGATAGGTCCATGGTGAAGGCGATGGTGATGGTAAAGGTGATGGTGATGGCGATGGAAGAAAATGGGTAGTATTGAGGGCAAAGTACCGCAAATGTTGGCTAAGCCCAAATTGGTATGGGTGTGAGCATTGGGGTGGATATAGTGTACCTGATAGGGGGCATATTTTTTCGGCCTGCAACCATTGTATATATGCAAAGGTGTGACTTTCACTCACCCATAAGCGTTAATCAAGGTTACGTTGCTTTCGGCCCAAGTCTCAATAACATGCTGTTGCACGGCCTCTCCGCCAACTACCAACGTCTTTAGGCACGACAGTTTAGGATCTATAGGAGAGTAAATTATAAAGTTAATTACTAAAGAGCTATAGAAGGTATCTAGTCCGTTATTCCTACGTTAAGTATTATACTCTTATGCCTTCCTTAGATTACTACCTATAGTTAGTAATCCTTAGTGTTAGATTAGTTAAGTAGGTTACTGATCCTTACTAGGGGATTATATTAGATTACTACTAATCCTTACTAATCTATTACGTAACCTTCCCTAGTTCTTTTGTTCTAAGTTCGGTTATGAAGGTAATAACTAGTAAAAGCATGCAGGTTTCACAGATAGCTACCAGTCTATTCCTAAATAAGCTATTATCACGATAACTAGGTTAACTTAGTTACTAGGTATACGCTATAGTAAATATTAGCGATCTATATTTCCATAATACGTCTAAGTATTCTCGCCGTACTAATATATGTGGCGCCTAACGCAAAGGATAAAACTATACAGAATAAGGGCATCGTGTTATTTACAGACAAGGATTCTAATAGGGTTATTACTGAATAGTATGCGGAAGCAGAGGTATATAGTGTTCAGCTGTTTTCAGTCCCAAAAGGCGGTCTATTCGTGCACAATGCTTAAGCCAAGTTCATGAGAAGGAAAAAAGGGCTAAATATTACAGCCCAGCCAGTTAGGGTACTAATGTTTACAATTTATTTTGTCTAATGGTTTATTAGAAGAAGTGCTACTATAGCTAGAAGGGTCTTAAACAGAATGCATCCCAAGTAAAAAGATATTCTTAGAACGTATGCGGTCTCTTAAAATGAATTGATATTAATCTGATTAGGGCTATAGTAATAAACCTTTGTCTCTTATTGCTTGGCTTTACCTGTCTAATTATTAAGGTCTAACATAAATAATAATTCCTAAATCATGCCTCTTCTTTCTCTGTCTGCCTTCCTGAATCTCTTTACGTCTATCTAGATGCTACCGATCAGATTGATTAGCTGACTAACTAGCACAAAAGACTACACACATCTCGACATCCACGTGTTGAACCCTGCCCCTTTCCATTATAGACGTGTTGATTGCTGGGCTAGGTACGGCAATACTGCTTCTACTACAGCCCTCAGATTCTCTGGCAGTAGGGCATGCGAGGCGTTCTGGATGACTACTGAAACGGCACGGTCAGGGTACAGGTGGGCCGTTGTGTTCCACTGATCCTCGGGCTGGAACGGGTCCTCGGCTGGGATAAGTTCGAGAACCTGCGTGGAGTTTGCACCAGCCCAGAATTTGGTCAGGTCCCCAGCTGCCTCGATGGCTCCGTGTTCCATGGCGAGCGTGTCCGGGTACCATCCGTCTAGCCAGATGTGAGCATCGTGGCCAGGCGCAAAGAAGGCCAATTCTAGAGCCGCGAGGCGCGTGGCAACAGGCAAGCTGGTGTTACCAGTGACAAAAGGCATGCCGGCAATTTCCTGGGGAATTCTCTGGCCACCAGGGGAGGCAACCACAATAGCAGGAACCTTGTCGGGGTAATTCAGTGCGACACGCTTAGTAACAAAGGTGCCAAAGGCGTGACCGAACACAATTGCGCGACCGCCTGCAATGGTGTCGATCACGTCTGCTACGTCCGAGGCGAGGTCGTCCAGGGTGACGTTCACCATAGGACCGACCGATCCCAGAGTGCCCCGTGGCTGGGGACGCAGGACGCGGTAGCCGGCATCGACCAGAGCAGAAGTGAGGCCGTTGAAGTCGTCGCCGCCGTCACGGCCGTACGATGGGACAATCACCACTGCTGGGCCGTGGCCTTGCACAAGGACTCGGGTCGAGGTTGGGCCGCTCTGCACGTACTGAGTGGGCCATGCGAGCTCCTCTACGGCGATGGGAGCAGCCACAGCGGAGGGCACGCAGGCAAGGCCCAGAAAGCCAAGGGTCAGAAGGGATGCTATCTTGTTGTTAAACATGATGAGTTCCATAATTAAGCAGAACAGGGTCTGGAAAATGGTGCGATGGAGGCGTTGTGCGAGCGTGTTAATGCGGACGAAGGCGTGCCTTTAACGTTTTTGTACTGAGGACTGAGAGTGCAGAGGGTTGTGAAATGTCGACTTTTTCTCTTCCATTGAGCCTGCTCTTATACTCGGAAGCTGAAGAAGCTATCTTCAAGACAGTGGCCAAGAGCTACACTTTTGATGAGTTCGTATCCGGATGTGACGGATCTGATATTATGATCGTGTATGACGGAAACCTGGAATGGATCCGTATGATTCCCACAGGTGACAGCGGAGAGTAGAAGATAGAGGGACCCCGGTGGATTATCGTAAAAGCCGTGCATGTGGCATCTTGTCCAGTACAGCATACACGATTAGTGGTAAACTGATTTCGACACGATTCGGCTGTCGCGGATAGATCTGTAAACATTGAATACTCTAGCCGCAGATTAGACCAAATTTGTCCAACCCGTGTTGGCGGTTAGCATTATGGAGTCCGTTGGGTGCTTATTGAGCACCACCTCACTAAGTAAGTCCTGACTAACTGCACGATGCGGCGTGCCAGAAACAAAAGGATGGTAGTGTCGGACAGCCTGACGTCATTTCGGATTGGGTGTCACGTTCCAATTGAGTTTCTTGATTAATCAGGACGGCTTTGGGCAATCGATGGTATCCCAAGGTTGCATTGTTCTATAGGGGCAACTGGCCCGACTCTTGACTTGCAGGCACCGAATCAACACTTCGGCATTTCCAAAATGAGTCTTTCTGCACCATTGGCACTTAATACAAGGATTCCTTCCTACTTTCATGAGAAATGTGCATTGGAACGCCATGTACATGTACATCATGGTCGGTAGGATGCGACAACTGGAGAGGGATCGGAAAGCGATGGTTCTCCCAGTCAAATGCGATTGGATAGAGATCCGACGTCCAATAATGCATTAGATTAGCACAGATGCCCATCTAGACTAATCACATCGCCCAAACCATGAGCGGCATGCTTGGAATAGTGCCCATTGTACCTGAGTACTTGGTAGATGCTCTCCTTGCTTCGGCGGATGTCGGCAACAAGTCACCACGACAAGCCCGGCACCACCGCCCACGGCATCTAGACGAGAGCTAAACATAAAATAACATCGAACCAATTATAATTGGAAATGAAATTAAACGCTCATCGCTCATGATCCTAGTCTTTTCGTCTGCTTATTATCTCAGTCCAATTCCCTAGCGCACGGCCCGCTACAGGCCGGGCAAACGGATCCGGATCTGTCATCGCCACGCGAAAAATAGCCTGGTGTTTTTTCTGCCGTGTCATCCGGGAAATTTGCATTCAAACTGCAAAACTTATGACGGAACCTCACCCGTACAAGTAAAGATGGAATGGTATATATCCTCTATTGTTCTAGGCTATAAGGTAGTCATTGTCAATTAAGCTTGATAGTTACAGCCAACACCTGAGATATTTCAGCCTAAAAAATCTCAATATCCACCTTATTACCGATTTGGCTTCTCTACTAATCGTCATCATGCTTAATATTGTTAACAATACCAAGTTCTTGCTTAAAAGCAATGGATCACACCAGCCAGCCTCAAAGTCCTGCTACGGACACTGGCTAACCCAACTCCGGCACCTTGACCCTACAGCCTGCTTTCGCATCCATATCGGCGTCAACAGAACATCTCCAATCCACAAGTGCCGCACAAGCAATAAATGGAGCCGAGACTGCAGCAGACGCAAAGCCCAGCACTGCCACCGCTTCACCCATCCCTGATGGCGGCCTGCAGACTTGGCTCCAGGTGCTGGACTCCTGGGTTGTCATGCTCGAGATGTGGGGCCTCGTAAGCACTTTTGGCGTCTACCAGACATACTATGAGTCCACCAGGTTGCCTAGTGAGTCCTCGTCGTGCATCAGTTATGTCGATTCTGTCCAGAGCAGACTAATGGCGTTCAGGTATCACAGTATCATTAAAGTAACTAACTATAAGTTAGCAGAAAACAGAAGCCTTAACAATCACAGATCTACTGCTACTATCTTCTATACTACAGTACATAGTTATGCTATACAAGAACTAACTTTACTAAATGTAATACAGGGATGGCCTCAGAGGGTTCCATGGAGTAGTCATGCTAAAAGGGCAGGAAAGTTAAAGCAGATCAAGATCTAGAAGACTTGCATCATTAGACTAAACCGTTAAAAAGCTTGACATCTGGTTGTAAATCGAGAGTGGAATTAAGAAGGATAATAAGCTGGTCTGGTGCACGGATCTCTGGCATTGACCCTGATCGTTGCACTATTAAAATACAACCACCCTTCCAAACCTAACGCGTGATTTGACATATAATCTTTAATGTACTTTTTCTGTATGCGAACTTCCAAAGAACACCGTCATATGAAGCCAACCATACAAGTCCATCCAGAACCCTACAATCGAGAACTGACAACAGAAACTTTTAACAGACCTTATATTACACGTGGAGTAAGGTATGTACAAGAACAGTTAACAAAAAGCCGTACCCCATGTCATTAAACCAGAGCGGTGCCGCTTAAACGCCAACGCACACGTTCGTGCCAGCCCACATGTTCTGACAATTAGCACCAACGCCCGTATTCCACTTGACAAAGTCAGCAAGGGTGATCTTTTGGTAGCTAATAATCTGGCTGCAAACAACCCCCTCAGCCACATAGTGAAACTTCTTGCAATTAGTGACCATGCCGGGCTGGGTAGGCTGAGGCGTTACAACGCCGTTTCCTGCTGAGGTAGTTGTACTTGGCTTGGTTGTTGTAGTGGCAGGGGTGTTACCACCGATGACACCAACGCAGACGTTGACCTCTGCCCACATGCCGGAGCAGTCGTTGAGTACGGTAGGGTTCCACTTGACGAAATCTTCCTTAGTGATCTTCTGATAGCTGATGACCTGGCTACAGGTAACGCCCTTGGCAATCCAGTGGAATTTGGCGCAGTTAGTCACCATGCCAGGTTGAGTAGGAGTTGGCGTAGTAACGCCATTGCCTACAGATGTGGTCGTGATTGGCTTGGTTGTTGTAGTGGCAGGGGTGCTACCACCGATGACACCAACGCAGACGTTGACCTCTGCCCACATGCCGGAGCAGTCGTTAAGTACGGTAGGGTTCCACTTAACGAAGTCCTCAAGAGTGACCTTCTGATAGCTAATGACCTGGCTACAGGTAACGCCCTTGGCAATCCAGTGGAATTTGGCGCAGTTGGTTACCATGCCAGCCTGGATGGGAAGAGGGGTGGTGACACCGTTGCCAGGTGCTGTGGTAGAAGCCACATCCTTCGTGGTGGTTGTGAACGTGGTAGGAGTAACAGAGGCCGTTGTGCTCTGAGGCTCAGGAGCCGGCTCAGGGTCAAAACCCCAGTTCTTTTCGAGGCAGTAGGAGTTTCCAGTAATGAAGGAGCATGACGAAGACAAGATAGGATTCTGGGAGAGGAAGCCGGGCATTAGCAGATGTATCGAAAATGGTGCCGGTAAGGAAAGGAAAACCTACGTATCGGATAAGCTGCTCTTTAGTGAGGCCGTATGTAGTGACGACGCTATCGCAAGTCTCGGTTGCGCTGGCGACGAGCCACCACGTGCAGTCCTTGATAGTACCAGGGTCTGCTGTGGTCGGCGGCGGCTCAGTGAACTGAGCGGTGGCAAGGCACAGGAGCTGTGCGAGGAAAACGGACGGAAGAGCGATCTTCATCTTGTCGAAATAATTCTGTCTTCTGTTGACTCGTAGGAGAACTCAACTCACACGGTGCAAGATCTTCAATCATCAACATGTTGGCGTCGTGACGTAGATATATTATTGCAACCCAAGCAAGCTAACTTGATTGGGACCGATTCTCATGAGAACTGTCTTAAAACCTATTCATGGCTAAAGTCAAAGCCTTCTGAAAGTCTCGACCTACGCCCTAAGCCCCATCGTCTGAAATGGGAACGTAATCTCCGCGTTTTCGGTGGCGCGGAAAACTAGATCTCGGAGTCTGCGGTTCTGTTCAGAAAAGTTACAGGATAACACGTTGCATTCGAGGCCCCAGGCATCAATGGTTCGTTCACACGTGCCTCGGCGAGCAGAGTATGTGTTAAGACCCTGAAGCGACGCGCAACTCTAACTAAGGCCTCCAACCCAATCCATTCTAGCAGGGATATGAGTGCTCTTCCTCGGTTGCAGTCGGCTTCCGAACCAGTGAAAAAGCGCTGGTTTCTTGGATATCGTTGGCGGAAAAAAAGACGATTCGGGAAATAGCCGAGAAGGATTAACAATTAAAAGCAGAAGAACGTGCTTATTTGGATTAAAAGAAGCTTATGCATTCTCCAGGGCTGCGCCGAAGTGGATTCCGAGCCTACCGGGGAGTCTGGATGTAATGTCCACTAGAACTTCGAAGAGGATTCAATGAGACAGAAAGAGGCGTGCCTGCTTGGCAAGACCCAGGGTTGGTGTAGCGTACACTAGCTTCATTTGCATCCGTCCATCCCAGCGCCACCATGCAGAAGAACATCCAGGCCGGTCCGGACCGCCCCTGCTCGTGGAGACTGGCAGGGGTGATGGGGCAAGCCTGGATTTAGGCATCTCGCTCGACCCAGCAGCTCGCACGCAAGCACACTGCCTCAAACGTTTTCAGCTTGTAGGATCGATATCCTTCCTTTCAATATCAATAAACCGTGCGACTTGATAACGTTATGGCCTGGTTCAACAACTCTATTGGTTACCCTGTCTGTAGGATGCTACCCAAGACTCAGCCACATGATCGCAGAGTGGTCCAGCACACAGAGTTGGATCTGGAGATGCCAGAACCCCCTTGAGGCCAATACATGTGGATTACTCGGACTCGAGTCCGACACAAGTAAGAAGTTTTTGTGAATGATTTGACAACCTGCATGATGCTTGGGAGTGGGGTAAGGCAGAAGCTATCCGCAAGGCTTTCTCTTTGTCCTATTGGATAGGGGCTTTGCTGGTGAATGTTTCTCGTTAGCTACACTGAGATGTTGACTCGTATTTGCAACTTGTGAGCAAATTATGAACGAAGAAGTCACATCGGTAACTTATATTTTCTTATGACATTATGATGCAAGACAGCTTGATTATGACATACAGTGAGTCTTCAATGTTCCAGTAGAAAAGTACTCTTACTGAAAAATGCCACTAACCATCGTAGCTAGATTTATGATAATGTAAGTCCAATGTCGTGAATATATATACATTTTTAAGGGAGAACTGGGTCACTTTGTACAGACATGAAATTTCTGTCAAGTAATTAGAGACGGTTCAGTCCCCTTAAAATAACCGTGTTCCATAAAAGTTTGATATAGTCAAACAATACAGGTAAGAATTATAAAATAGCTACAAAGAAAAGCAAGCTACAGAAATTTTCTAATCCTAAGTTCGCTATCGATAAACTTATATAACAAATGATTAGAGCACCGTCTTACACACCTACGCAAACATTATATCCCGGCAGGAGCTTGGAGCAAGTCGTCCCGCTGCCGACTGCCGGGTTCCAAGTGAAGAAAGTAGCGAGTGAAATGCCCTTTGTTTTAGTAATCAAATCGCAGGAATCCAGTCTTTATGAAATGTGTCAGTTACGGCTGTTCAAGATAAACGGTCGGGGTCAGGGTTACATACGAAGATACGAGCCACATGTCGGTACACTTTACCATAATGCCGCTCTGTGTTGGCGGTTCGACTGGTGTGGCTACAGCAGCGGCAGTCGTCCGGCTGCTTGGGGTACCCGGAATAGAAACACAGTAGTAGGTATCATCCGCGATACCGGCGCAATCCTTTCCCACGGACGGATTCCAAGAGATGAAGTCGGCCTTGTTGAAGCGTGCGTAAATAGCGACAATGAGATCGCAGTCGTCTCCGCTTGTAGCCTTGTGCCACCCTGTGCAGGTCGAAATTATGCCCGCCGGGGTCGTGCTAGGCTTGCTCGTCACCACCGGGGGGGCCGGGAGGTTCTGCGCGTTTCCAGCGTAGACACAGTAGTACGTGTCCACCCATAGGCCGTCGCAGTTGCCGTTAAGCACGGGGTTCCAGGTGAAGAACTGTTCCTTTGTGATGTAGGGGTTCGCAGCTAGTACGTTGTCACAACGATCATTCGCCTTGGCCTTGTAATATGCTATACAGCTTCGGGGCATCGTTCCGTGACTCGGAGTGGGGGTGAACGCTGGGTCGAGGGGCGGGTATGTGGGCGCCGTGTAGGCGGTGGGCTCAGGAATTACGACTTCGCCGGTAGGTGCGGTGTAAGTCAGAGTGAGGGACGACTGAGACTGGATCCTGATGCAAACCCAGTAGCCCATCACCAGACCCCCGCAGTCATCATCCAGCTCCGGGTTCCAGTCAAGGAAGTCGTCGATAGGTGTACCGTAGCGGCCAGTGATGCGCTCACACGTATCTTTGGCATTGACATAATGCCAGTCAATGCAGTTGCTGGCCAGCCCAGCCTGTGTCTTTTTGGGGGGGAATGTAGACTCCTTCGTCGGAGTCGAAATCACCTGGGACGTTACTGGGTAGCGGGTTGAGTACGGTCCCAAGCTTGTGGAAGGTGCAGTAGACTTTGTTTAGGAAGAAGTCGCGCTCGAGGATGTCTGACCGCTTACTGTGCTGGGGTTTGAAGTAGTCGTCACGGCTCTAACCCTAATGCAGTAGTAATACGTGGGACGTAGCTTTGCGACACAATTGACGTCGGGATTGTAGTGTTGAAATTATGCCAGCGTGATACCGCTTGCCGACACCAAGGTATCGCAGGTGTCTCCGACCTTTGCCAATTGCCACTGGTTGCAGCTTTTGATCGTGTTAGGCATCAAGGGACCCGGTGTATCAGCCGCCGCCAGGATAGCTCTTTACAGAACCAGGGCTGCGACAGCCGCATAGCGAAGGAATGAAGACATCGCAGAACCTTAGACGCTTTGTCAAGGTTTTTTCGATACTGAAAGTTGGTAAAGGATTGACAGGAAGAATCAAAGGAGTGCGTGTAGGAGTATGGCAGAGAAGTTGGGTTCTGCAAAGACTGGGCCTTCAACTAGGGCGCTGGACAGATATTCCAGATTCCAAGGCTGTCTTCAATGCAAAAAGTGAATACGCTGCTTTTGGGCACCCAGCTTCTGGTCATGAAATCTTCTCATCTCCAAGCTCACCAGTCAGTAGACCAGTAGATTTCAGATTCCCGCATATACCCATGGTCTGGCCGTCAGGAAGGAAGGCTCTGGCTAGAAGGATTGCAAAATACTATCGGCTGACTGCAACGTCGAATCCTTGCCACCTTGAGTTGAAAGGATAGTAAAGAGCAGCGCGCTGCATTTCGCCTGGTTCTCGGATTTGCATCTCTTCCAATATTCGTCACTCATTGCCGCTTTAGGCTCGTCACTCTTTTACTCGCCATCATGTTAGCTTTTTTTCTTTAGGCTCTCTTTTGCAGCCTTGCTGTTAATGTTCAAGCAAGCGGACGGGGCTTTCAGCCAGTCTTGCAGCCGCCCGTCAAGAAGAATAGCCTCAGGTCCGACGCCAACTCGAATTCCACACAAAAGCGATGGGTTGCCACACAACCTGGTAAATACGCTTATAAACATCGAATATGGCCCAAGGGCCTTGTCACCTATGCCCTCGAAATGGAGGGCGACGGTGATAAAGCCCAACTCAATAAACTAATTAATGATGCCAAATGGTCATAGTACCAGGCTGGTCTTCCATTACTTCAGTTTAGGTAGAAAACAGTGTGAAAGGCGGACTGTAATGCCGGTAAGTGATCGCCTACGCAGTTTAACATGCTTCGTGCAGCACTGTTTATTCTGACTCTGTCTCACGATATTGACAGACCGAGCAAACTGCTGCATGGTTAAAACCAAAGGTATTTCGGGGTATAGGTCCACTATTTTAATGCCCCCGGTTAGCCAGGACACCACGCTCTACGAAGGACCTTACATGGAACTTTAATGGCTATTCCCGACAACCCAGAACCCTGATTACTACACTCCGTTGCAAATAGTAGCATATGAAATGGGCCACGTCTGGGACCTTCACCATGAGCAACAGAACCCAGCTTACTAGGCCAGCAAGTACAGTAATGGCGCCGTAACTATCTGGGACGGTAAAGTCTTTGGCGATAGTAATTGGGATTGTAAGAAATTAGCAGACTTTATAGAAACCTACGCCCGGGCTTTATAAGATACCGCTTTAACTGGAATGCCCCCCGATCCCATAGTGTTCTGCTATGACATTCGTTGGGCTAAGCATTATCGGTTTTCCGGACAAAACTATTTACCGGAATGGGAAAATGTCGTCGGCGACAGATTATCAGAGTCGGCAATTCCCGAGACTGAGCTAGACTACGATTCCATCATGCTGTACTCGTCGACGGCTTCCGGACAAAGGGTCTACTGGAAACCAGACGGCACCGACATTCCCATCATTGCCAAGACTGCCGGGCCGAGTTCGCGCGATGTCCAAGCTCTCAAAACACTTTACGGCACGACTTACAGTGCCATTGGTCCAGCATTGTTGAACAAACCCTCCTCTCCATCAAATGCCCAGTTCAAAAAGCTTACCTGCTGATCGTGATGGCCAGCCGCTGGCCTTGGTGAGCGTCGCGCACAGTATCGTCGTGGGACGGAACAGGTAACTGGCATGCCAGAGTCGAACTTCTTGTAAACACACTTTCTTGCAAATACATTATCTTCAGATCGAACTGTAGGAGTATTTCTGCAATGTTTGCACCTGCTGTTTGTTTGTGTCAATGGACAATCTTCGTTCATTTTTAGCTGTGTCGATGACTGTAAGACAGGCTATGTTGTTGCATGTATTGTACCGCCATTGACGTTCAATAGTCGCCGAATGCCTCGCAAGGTCTTGGGTCGGCAACGAACAAGACTGGACTAGAGACTGTTTCGTGACTGCCATCATAGGCTCCTATCCTAGACAATCGGTTTTAAGTCTGATGTGAAACGTTCAACTAGGTAGTTCTAAGGACCTAGGCGCCGTCTGATCTAATCTCCATGAGGGATAAGTGAACATGATTTAGCTATAGCATCGACAGTTACAACGAAACACATCAGCAAGGCGACGAGATTGTCAATCGACAAGCTGAAGAGTCCAGGCAAAAAGAATTGAGGCTCCAATCATTCCAAAATGCTACCACATTATATACATATCACAAATGATGGCTGTTATACACGAGCAGTTAAAGCTCGTCCTTGTCCAAACCCTCTGGCCAGTTCCAATCTGGGACTGCGGCGGGGTTCAGATTAAAGGTCATTTCTATTGTACGGTTAAGATTGCCCCCTAGCTCTTCAATAAGAGTCCCGTCGTCAAGGTCAATAGCCCAAACCATCGTTCTGTAAGGTGAGGCGTCAGCACATTATTTCTGACCTTTTCGAGTGTCGCACGAAGCTAATTGTGACTTACCCGCCAAGGCATCTCTTGTTCGCATACTCAATCTTAAGCTTGAGGGTCTCGGCACCATCCCAGCTTACCCACTGGTTGCTGTCCCACGTAACAACCTTAACAGCAGCAACCGGATCGAATGTTACCGTGGCACCCTTCTCAATTATGGCGTTGATCTCACCCGCTGACAAAACACCAGGGGTTCCAGTACAATCGCCGCCGTTAGCGCCAGAGGTGAAAGGGCAACCCGCCTTCATACAGCTAGGATCTTTCATTGTGAAACCTACAACTCTGTGTCAGCCCACTTTCAGATGCTGTATCTTGTTACGTTAGACTTACTTCGGCCGTAGAAGCCGAGACCAAGTACAACGCGCTCGGGGTTAATGTTGTTTCTCCACAACAGGTTAAGGCCCATCTCAATCTCAGTCAGGTTGGTATGTGCGTAAGCGTATGATCCGATCGACTTCACGGTGCTGTCCCAGACACCATCTGAAATAGGCGCAGTAACAAGTTAGCAAATTGAGAACCGAGTGGTCTGCATGTAGGGTTGTTGCTTCGTACGGATATCATATGTCATGATGTTGAACCAGTCAACAAGCGGTTCAAGACGCTGGATATTGAAGCCTCGTAGGTACCAGTACGACGCCGGCTGAAATGAGAGGGATACGTCAGCTTCGTTCGAGGAAACACTGCACGTAAATGTAATTGAAGTAACTTGCGAGAGTCAAACTCAAACCGTATCGTCTACCATTACTGTTCAAACGACTCCTCAGGCGTTGTAAGAACATGACGTAGTTATCAAAGTCTTCAGGAACGCCACCTCTGTCTTCAGCCACTGGATATTCCCAGTCTATGTCGACGCCATCATAATCGTTGGCGGCAAGGAACGTGAGAAGAGAGTCAAAGAACTTGTCCTGGTTAGCAGTCGACTTGGCCAGATCTGAAAACGTGGTCCGGTATAGGCCAGGGTCGTTCATCGCCCAGCCTCCGATAACTATCCAAACTTCAAGGCCTGGTGACTTCTTCTTAAGAGCTGAAACTCTTTTATACCTTGAGGCCGTGCCTTCGTCCATTTCAGCCATTCGGAAGGTAACGGGATTGATAAGAGCAAAAGCGAAGTTGATGTGAGTGTACCTGTTAGGCCAATATGTCAGTATACTGATCTCTCATAAAAACAGCTAAGGAGAGAGAACTCTGACCATCCCAGAGGAATATCTTCAGGCTCCATATCTGTAGAATAAAGGTCAGTCTTAGGGCTGCACTCCTCCAGGTAGGCCAGGGGCATCAGCTTGCTTACTGCCACATGGTCTTTAATAGTTCCATCCTTCATAGTATCCAATCGTTCGTTTGTCGGAGCTTGAACCAGAGCATTCTGGATTAGGCACGATATTTCCTTCACAAAAGTCTGGTGTAGTGCCACAAAATCCGAACCTGTGCAATAGGAAAAATTAGGTTCTGTGATGGAAACATGCATTGTGCCGAGCGCTTACTTAGAACAGCAGACATTGAGCGGACATTTGGAAGCGGATGACCACTCCATGCCCCAGCCGGGATCACACTCGCTTTTTTGGTTGCATTGCGAATAGCAGTCGGTGCCGCAATAGTCAGGACCCAGACCGCAGACGCCTACACCCGAAGCATCTCTTCAGCCTATGTGAGCCATGTTCTGATCTTAAACAACCGTTGGGAAGACCTACAATTTACCACAGCATCCAATCTTGCAGGCTTTTGTCTTGCTGCACGTATAATCGGGCTTCTCTTCGGGAGCAGCAAGTGTGTTACCAGCAAAAAAACACGCTGCGACTAGCAGGGCTGCCGCAAGACGAAGTCCTCGAGACGGTAAGATGAGAAAAGCCATGGCGGGAGAAGGCTTGCATCAGTCTCAAGCAAAGAAGTCTGCCGATGAGCTTGGTGGAAACGGCGCCAACGTCCTTCTGACCTCTACGATGTTGTGGTGTGAGAAAGATGTTGCTTGAAGAAATGCTTCGCTCACAAGAGGAAGTTAAGTGAAAGGCCTCGGAATCATACACTGGAGGGGGGGAAAAAACCGATAGTCAATTGATTCTGTAGTGTTTGATTGCGATGCGATCATACTGAAAGATCTGATTGCCACTCGCATCTCTTTCCAATTCCTATGAACAATCGCCGGGGTCCAGCCCAATTCCCCATGGCAGGGCTCATCCAAATCACGCCAGGGATTCCTTCCTGCGGTCAATGGTTTCCGTTCTTGAATAATAGTGCTAGGGTAGAATCTTGCTGCCTACGTGCCTGTACCTGCATGAAACCCAGCAGCGAGAATAAATCTCTCAATCATCTTGAAGGATCGCGTAACTTAAAGACTCAAACTCAACTGAACCACTGAACGTACAGGGTCCAGAGAGGCTAGCTAGCATTGAGGAGTGGACCTCGGTCCACGTCTAAGATGCCTGCATCAAGTTAATCTTGATCTTCTCCAAAGCCCAGGGGTCGGCTGATAAAAGAATTTGCCAATTCGTTCCTTAGGACTAAAATAGGATTTTAATACAGTGTCAAGTGTCCCTGACGAAACACGGTGTGGGGTGGCGCCGATGTAACATGACCCGACGAGGATAGGGGTGATGAGCTTGTAAGGCAAGCTATACGGTCAAGGCCGTGGCGAGAACCTCATGGAGACTAGCTGAGGGTGTCTCTTGGAGTCGAACTCGGAATTCAGATTTGAGTACTGGTAGACGGGTACACCGTGAACCGGAGATTGCGTTTGAAAATCCTACGAGTCTGCAACTTCAAAGTCTGCCTGAAAGGAATAAGTTGGGTTCGGCCAACGCTCAATACGTCGGGCGTTACTCAGTGTTCAGACATTAGCACTCTCATTCATTTCTTCTCTGTCTCATCACATTCCTTACGTTCTGGCATTGTTCTTGCCTACGAAAGCCCCAACATTAGTGTTTTGAGCTCTCATGTCACTCCCTTCCTGAATGGTAGCTGTCATTTCTTAATTGTCTTTCCAAGCACCGCATAATCCCCCAACGTCTAGCACAGATAACCAGATCCACCCATTCCTAACTCCCTCATGACTACTAGCTGACTTATTCGCCTAAAAGAGAGGCACAAACCTACCAGAATGAGACACTCGACCCAGCTGCTCTTGTATTGGGGGCTTCTCCTCCGTGCCGGAGATGCGTCCGTTCTTCCACCGTTGGACCAAGGCAACCCGACCCAGTGGAAACACATGTATTCACTGCAACGTACAGTGGGGTGCCAAAAGTCTGGTGACAGCCGAGTCATGTACGCGTCTCGTCGCGTCTCCCAGCCACCATACTTTTCCC
>LFIW01002165.1:0-18426 GCA_001625285.1 Colletotrichum incanum
ACTATCAACTAGGAGCTGCCCAGCTAAAGATCAGCATGATGGAATCCCAGATAGACAACATGAGGAAGAGAAAGCGCTACCCAGTCAAAACAGACCCTAACGTTAAGTTCGCAAAGATTAAGGATATACGGCAGGCCCAGATTAACGCTGGCGAAGTTAACGATAGTACAGCTGAAGTCTGTGATACCGATAGCTCTAGCGAAAGTGAAAGCAGCTGTATAATAGTGGCTGGTGGATAGTTAGATAGGTTGCAGCAATTGATGGTTGTGTTGCGATGGTTAGATGTGGGGTGACCGAAATGGGGGGGTGACCGAAAAGTGGGTGACTGACGTTATATATTAGCAAACATGCATGAAACCCTATTCAGGCGTTTATTGCACTACAATCTAAAAGAAAGGGAAAGAGGCTCTCTTGCAATTTCAGTTGACACCGAGCTCGCGTTGTGTGGGAATGCTCGACCCCTACGCAGGGTGATTCATTTAGATGAAGAGCGTGACGGATTTTTTTCTTTTTTGCTCGATGTCCCTGTTTTACCTGAATGGGCGGCCGTCGACTGGGATATGAGGCTGTCACGATCCACAAACAAACAGGCTCTCTGGAGATGACGCTTGACCTCAGGAAGAAGGACCACGACAGCGTAGGCACATGCCGGGGACCCAAAATATAATTCATCTACGGTACAAGATGGTGAAGGATAGGCTTGATCTTCGTTACAACAATACACCAATCTTTCACCTCGTATACATATTCATTCCATTTTAATCTACCTCTTACACAACCTTGATTTAAACTTTCTTAAAGGGTAACAACCGCTAGGTCAACAAGGTTACAGGAGGAAGTCAGTAGGTAAGCGCGCGAAAAAAATATCTTTAACTCTCTGATAAGCAACAGATTAACCATAGAAGCACAAGAGGGTCATTAACGCAGGAGCAGACGAGTGGACAAGCAAGTAAGCCAGCAACATCATGAGTCCGACCACCGTCGTGGCCTCTGCGGCGTGGCGAGGACAATCTGGGCGTCATCGCGTCCTCACTAATCTCCCTACACCTGGCGGGCGTGCCGGTCTGCTGGAACGAGTACTTCCGGCAGCACGAGCGAGCGCATCGAGTGCTGCACCTGCCCGCGTACCGCTGGAACAACAAGAACTACTGGATCCCGTACCTGGGCACCTAGACCCTCGACAAGGCGCATATTAAGCACGGCCTGGAGAACCAGGAGCGCAGCTTGTTGCCCGGCGTGAGCACCCACGGATTCAGGCTGAAGACGTCCACCATCCACAGCATCGTATCCCAATCCGTAGATGATACGACCGCGCGTCTGGCGACAATCTCTAACATACTTGAACCGGCGTTCTTTGAGGCCATCGAGGGCCATAGGATGAACAATCACGGCGTCGCCTCTTCCTTTATCTCGGCGTACATAGCGTTTACCGTCGGTAAATACCTCCACGAGCTTGCGTTCCAAAAAGACAAGGACTTTCACGTGAATCTCCTTAACATAGATGTCCTCCATGCGCAGGTGGCCAGCTTGCCGCAAGACGGGGTACAGCTTATCCAGCTCGAGGCCACACTCGATATTTAGACACGCCACGTCGCTCTGTTCCTGTACAATGTGTCAAGCGATAGGAGCCGGGCGGCCTACTACTACGGCAGCTACAAGATCCGATTTGAAGACCCTGCCGGCTGGGACCGAGAATGGAAGCGAGTCGAGCACCTCGTCGTCCAGCGCATCAAGTCCCTCTACCGCCTCGCGGCCAAGGACAGGACGGCAAGCCGGATCAGCAGGAACATAGCGTACAAGCTCTTCAAGAACGTGGTAGACTACGCAGGTCACTACCGCGGCATGCAGTCGGTTATTCTCAACGAATACAAGGCCGTTGCTAACTTAGCCCTCGACCCTAGAGAGCAAGGCGTCTGGCACACTCCGCCCCACTAGACGGACAGCCTGTGCCACCTAGGCGGCTTCGTGATGAACGGTTCCGACGCCTCCAACACGAACGACTACTTCTACGTCACGCCGGGCTAGGAGAGCTTTCGTCTCCGCCGGGCGCCCGAGGCTGGCGGCAAGTATCGCAGCTACGTCCGGATGGCCCCAAACGAGAACGACCCCAAGATGTGGGCTGATGACGTCTACATCCTCCAGGACGACGCCGTCATGGTGGGCATGCTGAGCCAGATGAGGTTTAGGCAGATCAACCGGATCCTCATGAATCGCTTCTTTTCTCCCGCTGCGTCAGCGACCTCGGCAACCCACAGCAGCAGCAGCACTACCACCCAAGACGCCGGTGCTGACACTCTCTGTCACGGTGAGGACCCCAAGCGTAGGCACGCAAATAACAGCGACGGTGGCTGCACCAGCTCCAGCTCTGGTGGTGAAACGGGCACATGAAACCCCGGCGCCCGGGCCGGCCACAGCGAGCGGAGGGCCCGATAGTGGTTGTGAGGTCAATCCCCTCGTTGCCGGTGCCATCGCCCTGGTCTCCAGCGAAACAGGCATCGACGCAGCCGAGCTGACGGATAACATGACATTTGTGCAGATTGGTGTCGACTCACTCATGTCGCTGGTTCTGGTAGAGAAATTCAAGACGCAGCTCAAGGTTGAAATCAAGAGCTCCCTGTTCATTGAGTGCGAGACGCTAGGCCAGTTCGAGAAGTGGCTTGAGGAGAATCGATAAGTCAAGATGTGCTTGTCTTTCTCTTCCCTCGCCATCTCGCGCTAGGCGTTGAGGCTTCGCAGAAGTTTCACCCTAAGCTGTGGCAGGTGTTGTACACTTTTAATGCAGTAAATTTTGATAACCATCTTAGTCAACCGGCCGGGTATTGATCAGTCCGTACAAACCACCCTTGCTGGAATGGTATAACTTGACCCCTGCTTCCATCGCCTCCCTCCAGCGAATTCTTTCGGAGGGCAAAAGCGGTACACAAGTATCAACGCATTTCTTTAATCGCATGGTGTACCGTTTTCGCCCAGACCGGGCTGCGTATTCCATCGGCTGTACACCCCACAGAAATCCACTTGAAATTGCTATATAGAGCGTCGTTCCGGACATCTAAATAGATCGTGGTGGTCATCAATGATTTGAAGGTTCTTTCAAGAGTTGTTTTATCGTCTATGGTGGTTGGGAATGCTGAAAATTGAAGGATATAAACATCAACGAGATGTATATGCTTCTGTAATAGTATTAAGGTTGTCACAAGGGAGATATTGCGAAAACGATCTGTGCTCGTTCGGTGCATTCATTAAGCCAGCACCCCCAACGACCGAAACCCCGCATCGACCGATCGGTCCATTTGCGGCATTTTCTCTTCCTCATCACCATCCAGCCCAACTTTGCCTATACAACAATTAATTCAAGAAAATAGAATTAATTATTTTCAAAATTACCTTTCCACTCGCCATGCCAAGATATACCCCCGAGCATCTTCAAGGTGCAATTGACAGCGTTATGGATGGGGTCAGCATTAAGAAGTCTGCTAAGCAATGGGGTGTACCATACTCTACCCTCTGCGGCCGACTTACTGGTTCTATCAGTAATACAGCTGCAAAGGAAGACTTCTAGCGGATCAGCCGTGAGCAGGAGAAGAATTTGACTTCCTGGATACTCATCCAAGGACAGCTGGGTTTTGCACCAACCCATTCTCAAGTACGAGGGTTTGTAACCAAAATCCTGGTTGCAGCTGGAGATAAGCGTCCACTTGGAAAGAAGTGGATGGAGGGTTTCTTAAAGCGAAATCCTGCTGTCAAGACTTTGAAGTCTAAGAAGATCGACTATAAGCGTGTCAAGTCAGTCACTATCGAAGCTATCCAGGAGTTCTTCCGCATCCTGACTATCCCAGAGGTCAAACAGATCCCCAAGAACCTACGATGGAACATGGACGAGACTGGGATTGCTGAAGGGGTCCAAAAGGATAATTTAGTACTAGGCTGTTCTGGAAAGCCCTCTATCTTTGTCCAGAGTTCAGAAGGACGTACTTGGACCTCGATCGTAGAGTGTATCTCAGCAGAGGGCCGCTACCTATCACCTTTGGTTATCTTCAAGGGCAAGACAGTCCAGCATCAGTGGTTCCCAGAGAACCTAGAAGAGTTTAACGGATAGTCATTTGATGCAACTGTTAATGGCTGGACTTCTAACGATATCGGGCTGCAGTGGCTAGAGAAGGTCTTTATCCCAGGTACAGCTGCAGATGCTCTGGCTCAGGGGTCAAAGAGACTCTTGATTATAGACGGCCATGGAAGTCACGTTTCTGATGAGTTTATGTGGAAGTGTTACTGCGAGGGCATTTATCTGGCCTGTCTACCAGCCCATTCTAGCCACGTCACTCAACCATTAGACCTTTCAGTATTCTCACCTCTAAAAGCGTCTTATCGTAAGCACCTACGGATACACAACTACATCTTTAACTCTGCCCCTATTAGTAAGCAGAACTTCCTCCGCTGCTATTCACATGCTTGGAAGGAAGCTTTTACATCACAGACTATTATTAATGGTTAGCGAGCAATTGGGTTATGGCCTGTTAACATTACAAAGCCCCTTATAAGCAGGCATATAGATCACACACGAGACAAGGTCATTGACGTTCTTCCTTGGCATACACCTCTCCCAGTCACTCCTAGGAAGCCCTAAGGCATTGCTGTCTTTACCCCTAGAAAATCAGGAGACTTAAGGGGCTTCCAGCATCTATGGAAGCGGATAGATGGGCGGGATGATGAGTGGGATGATGTCTCCAGGCGGCTGGTATTTCGGAAGGTTGGCAAGCGTCTGGATGAGGCAAATATAAGCATTGCTGCATTACAGGATGAGATAACTACTCTTCGTATGCAAGTTGCAGATATAACTAGGCCAAAGTTGCAGGGCAAAGTCAAGTCTAAGCCTAACGAAAGGTTCATAAGGATCGCAGATATCATACAGGCAAAGGTTGCCTCGCAGGCTAAATCTGATGCCAACGCCGCAAAAGCAAAAGCAAAAACACAAGCTATTCAGGAAAAGGAGGAACAGAGCTTTCAATCACTATGTAGCAGTTTTCAGATTTAGTGTTGTGTCGCCAGCTATTAATCAATTGCCAGTCATGGTGTTCTAAAAGGATGGTCCGTAAATGGGGCGATCGGTCGATGCGGGGTATCGGTCGTTGGGGGTGCTGGCTTAGCAGCCATCCGTCTTTGCATGTTCTAGGCGACCTAAAAGTTAACAAGGACCAGAAACTCTTTCGTAGACACCCAATATGTCGCGTGCACAAGTTTCATACATGTGAATTGTTGACCTTATCATTCGATGCAAGAAACCTGGCATAGATATCGACAAGTCTACACCATATTCCCAAAGAAGCAATCTCGTCCTTATGAGTATTTGTTAGACCGTGGAGGTCAAGGCATATTAGATATAATTGTTTGAGTACTCTATACAAAACACACTTATATCGAACGCATGCTATAGGGGATCTAGGCAGCATTCTCCTAGTTAGTATATTTATCTCTACTATAACTACTGTGGCGAACGTTGTGGCTCAGCGTCACATGGCTGACCGTTTCGACCCACCTCACCAGGCTGCTGTTGCCCATAGCAGCCAGCCCAGCTTCCAGCTCGTTAGCTCTTCAGATCTCTCTCAATCAATCATCTCACTTGCTGTTTTCGTCCACTTCGAGCTCTATCGAGCCACAACTACAACTTATCGATAAATTTCAACTGGCTCCATATCTTGTACTGTATAACAGGTTGTAACCCTAAAGACTATAGGCATAAGAACGGTAGGGCAAGAGGGGTAAGAAGGGACTCACAACATCTATGCGAGCACGCAAGTGGAGGCTGCCTCTTTAACAAGTTGAGCGCCATATACACCCTGGCAGCCCACTCCATAGGCCTTAAGCATTCTAGACAGACTCTCGGGACTTTAGATACAGGCATACACCGCCCACAGAACGGTTGAAACATGCTTAATATAAGTTGGGTCTACGACTTATATGGTTGGTAAATCTGTACCTCCTTGTTCGGGGGTTGAATGAAAATGCTATCACATTATCTATCTTCAAGAGCATTAATTGATTGGATGGAAGAGCAATTTTCGGGTATGTGCTTGAATCAACACTGCCGGGTGGTGTGATGTTTATAGCGTCCCGGCCTAACGCAGAACCTTCCCGAGAAGCAAGCAAAGCCCGACACTCCTATAGAAACGCAGAAGCCCGACCAATCTTGCGTCTGCCACTGCGTGACAAGGTTTTTGGTCAAGCTGGCTCGGATGTCTAGACGTCGCTAAATTCTCGTGTTTGGGTTCGATGCATCCATGATTCAAAACGTTTCATACAATTTGGCTATCCATGGTCATCCGTACACAACGATCAACCGAGCCGTGTATGGAGTCAAAACTCAGCTCCACCCTTTGGTACTAACGTCGACCCATAGAGTAGAGTCTGTGAACATCCCATGAATGTGACGAAAGCCATGGAATTTCCTCGCGTTTTCCAAAAGAAAGACTCCTGAGACGTTTGATATTATCCAGGATTAGTTTGCCAGCAGCCGGCTGCAATAGTTCTCTTCATCGGGGACACAAACTGTTTTAGAGAATTTGCCGCAAAATCATCACTTATAAGAGGCATTTTCGTGGACAAGTGGAAGGAGTAAAATATGTCAGCATCACTGAAAGGGGGAGGAAGCCATCTGGCTTCTCCTGCCACGATGTTTCGAGGAAGCGTGGGTGGTTCTATTCCTCAGAACAAGCACAGAAGGACCGAGATTGGCGCCGCGCCTTTGGCATGGGGAAATCTTCCCGTCAGGTGCAATTGCACCTTTCGAACTCCCTGTCAACTCTTCCAAAAAACAGTGACGAAGAATGAGTTTTAGGAGCGGCGCTTCTTGAGGAATTGCATTGGACCCCAGACCGAGAATCTGAGTTCTCAATGATTGCTTAAGCTCTTCAACCTTCAGATTTCACAGAAACTGCCAAGAGTGTGAATGATGGTTACGTGAAGGTTTTAGAAGATCATCAGCGGATCAGAGCCCGGCTTCTTGCCTTTTACTATATCAAAACATTACCGGGTACTTATATCTTCTTTCCTGAAGCCAGGTTTACCAATCATTCGATTGTTCGACTATTCGTTTGCAACGAACGAGCGCTTTTGAGGCCACACATAGGGGGATAAATGAGAAAGTCATCCTAGAGAGATGTAAACCATGCGGTTCGCTCTGTTGATGTTGGAAAAGCTTGTAAGCAGATAGATTTGAACGGAGATGGTGAAACTTCTGATAGACGTAACGATCCTATCAGATTTGGATGTGATACATCAGTTGAATAATGAGAAATGGTTTTGACGATTACTTGCTTAGACGGTGACCCCAATTGTGTTCTTGCTGTTATCTTTAGGAATGAGAAGCATACTTGCTGACGTTCTCCTTTGGCGGTGTCCATTTCATTTTCTCCTACGTCATTAGTGCTTCCCGCAACGCCGGTGTGGGTTGCCCGCCTGAGCCCTCAATAGTAAGGCCATGCCAGCTTCAACCCAGTCAAAGGTTCACTTTCAAATGAATATATTAACAATAAATTCTTCTGATTGCTGGTTCGAAATTTTATCGACCTGGCTCCCGTTCATGATGTTCGATTTTGACTTTCGACAGCGCATCAGGTATAGTTGTGCGACTCGAGAAGCACACTAGGCTATTTGGAACGCCACATTCGCACCTCGTGTCCGGCGACTTTCTGGAGGATGACTTATACAGCCGATTCCGCCCATTCGTACAGAACGGGCTGGTATGAGACCTCTGACTGAATAATGCGAGGCCGACTAGAGTTTACACTGCAAACAAGATGAAGATATGTTATAAGCAATATCCTTGATGTTAGAGAATATGGCTCTTTGTACGAGCTACTTCATCAATACAACGCATGACAGTCCGTTTTGGTTCTAGGCTAGGTCCTAGGGCAGCTCATATTTCGAACTAGCCAGCGTCGCGGCTAAATCAACCGGGGCCAGCTCAAATCTCCGCACATCATCAGCTTTTGTTAACGTCCGCTTCATTCCGGGATGACTTCTCCAACAAGTGGGGAATGGCGGCATCAGCCTAAATCGGAGTTAGCAAGAATGCGAAGATACGAAGTGTACGTAAATCGAAACAGGCAAGGATTCGTCAACGAATTCGGCTGCCCCAAGTAATGACCCATCGATTGCACGATCACGAGCATGGCAAGAAATGGCTTGAGTAGAAGTACTGCACTCCTCCCTTTTTGTTCTATTTCGCCCAAATTTGGTGCAATTGGTTGTGGTGTATTTATGAGAGGTTCTATATGTGGTCTCAAGGAGTTGACGTCTGGCCATAGGAAAAGATTTAGTGAGGGTTTCAATATACAAACGTTTTGGATTATGTTGGCTTATGTGAGAAACTTGAACATTGTACTGGCTCTTCTAGGCTGTGACGACTCTTATTGTTGTTGTTGTCGATATGCAAGGACCAACATTACAACGTGAAGAGCACCGGGCTTTCAAGGTTATAGAGCGGAAGAAACGCCTCGCTGTGTTAACTACCTTGAACTCTACCTACGGGACTCCGGCATCTACCCCGCATAACACGATTATGATGACAAAATTGGATCCGTGATTGCCACTGCGCAGTTCCGGCTTATATCACGACCAAATTCAGGATCCTAACTATCCCTTGGTTCAGGTCCACACGAACATTTATTCGAAAGCAACTTGGAGCTCCTGATTCGTGCGCATCGGTCGTCATAGGGATGCTTGCCAATTTCCGCCACTCAAGGGGTGGCTTCGGACTCGGACCGGACCATTCAAATTTTGTAGACCTATCAAAACGCTCCGGTAGTGCAACCATATCCTAATCGACGTTCTTACTTGTCATGCTTTCCTATATAAAAGAGCTACGGTTGTTGGTTGACGTTGCGATTTGCATCCCCAGGCTGTCTTTCATTATATGACCCCGTCCAACTAGTCAAGGTACCCGCCAAAATGCGTTCTCTTGTGAATCTGCTTGTTTTCTTGGCACAAAGCACCTCGATTGTTGCCGTCGGCTCTAGTAAACCATCACCGTTTGGCTTCTTTGTTAACAACACCATTTATCAACCGGCCGGAGATGAAAGTCTCACCTATCCTCGTTACACCGAGCTGGAAGATGGCACTATTCTTGCAACAGCTTCGTTCTCAGGCCACAGCCCCGCCTTCTTTCCTGTTTTCGAAAGCAAGGATGGCGGTGCAAATTGGCAATGGGTTTCTAACGTGACGGACACCCAGAACGGTTGGGGTTTCCCCGCTCAGCCTGCGCTGGCTGAGTTGACCGAGCCTTTGGGAGGCTACGATGCGGGCACCATCCTGGCGTCGGGGAATAGCTGGAGCAACAACGGCACGCGCATAGATCTCTATGCAAGTACGGACCGAGCAAGGTCTTGGGACTTTGTCAGTCACGTGGCTGAGGGCGGACGCCCCAACACTACAAACGGAGCCACGCCTGTTTGGGAACCATATCTGTTGTGAGTACCCTTGTTCTCTTTGCCTTGAGCTTTAATACCTGTTGCGCAACGCAAACCTAACTCAAGCTCATTAGGGTATACAACCACTCTCTAGTCTGCTATTACTCGGACCAGCGAGATCCAGACCACGGCCAGAAGCTTGCCCATCAAGTTTCAACAGATCTGAGAACCTGGGGCCCGGTTGTGGACGACGTAGCCTATGACGAGTACCTCGATCGCCCCGGAATGACTGTGATTGCTCGGATTCCTCCTATAAAAAAGTGGATTCTTGTTCATGAGTTTCCTGTGGGGAACTCTAGTTCGCATGGAGCCAATTACCCAGTTTACTACCGTCTTGCGGACAGTCCTCTGGACTTTCGACTCTCCGAAGGCTTACCTATTGTGATCAATAACCAGACAGCGCCGAACGCTAGCCCTTATGTGGTTTGGAGCCCCGTTGGCGGCCCCAATGGGACCATTGTAGTCTCAGATGCGGATCGCAGTCAAGTCTATACAAATCAGTTCGGGGGTGATGTTGACAAGTGGGAAGAACACGCGACACCGGCTGGCTCGACGTACAGCAGAGCGATTCAGTTCCTTCGTCAATACCCTGACCACCTCGTCATTTACGGAGGGGAGACTTATGACAACCTAGGCCGTCATTTGCTGACACCTTTCACGGCAACAGTCGTTGATCTGACGAAGATACTGGCGAATTGAGCAGAAAACGAATACATAGCGTACATAGCAATATCAAGAACAGTTTTCCCAGCTTCACGTTGTTCCTTGAGGTTGGAATTGGTAACGAAAAAATTAAATATCTTTGTCATGCTGCATTAAGATCGACTGTCACGCTTACATCGCTCGCCTTAAACCCCAGCCCACAGCCTGAATCTGTCTGCGACCGATATATTATCATCAAAAGTAACAGATGATAATGTGAGATACTCCCTAAAATGTCTCCCTTGAGTCTTTAGATATTGTATATAGTCATACTCCAGACGGCGTTTGACTGGTGACTTGGTTCCCCTTGAAAGTAATCTGTAAGTTACTTGCATTTGACAACAGAGTGGTCGACTTCTCCACCCGTTGGCCACATGTTTACAACAACAGACTGAATTCTCAATCAGCTTTCCGAATGAACCCGGATGGCTTTTTAGATAACGATACCTGTGGCTTTGGACTATGGGCCCCTAGGGAAAAAGGTTTCCGAAGTGAGTAAATGCAGTGAGCACACAGCAATGAAGCGTCCCAACGACTTCCTTGAAAATAAGATTGTCAGCGTATGTAGAGGCTCTAGGGATCGAACTATCGCAACTAGATATGGGTTGCACAGGAGGTCGACCACACATATGGATGCGGGAAGTATGGGGCAGGCAAGCCTTACTACTGGCAGGAATTTTACATCATTAACTAACGTGATGAACTGAAAGCCCGATTAGACTACGTATGACAATCAAAGAAAATGTTCACGCGCAAGTTGCGCGATCTTTTTGGGGTAGCAACTTAAGCAGCGAATGTCAAATGGCACCAAGTTAGAGACTCGATGAAATAGAGATGTAGTTTTCTGTACCTCTGAGTTATACAACATCTGTAAAGTATTGCATGCAGTAAAGAAATCGAGGGGATACGCGTGCTTGAAGCTTGTCTGCACTTCTGCTTCATGAGTCGTTCTACATCACGTCTTGGGTGCGGAGTCCACGACTTGGATGTCGTCTTCATCTTGACAAGTCTACCATCACGGTAAGCTTCTCAAATTCTAACTTTGGGTTCATAGACTGATATAAGGTACTGCATATTTTTGATTTTGTAAGTACGTCCTACAACTTCCTATCACAGATTTTTGGGTCCAGGAGCGTTGTTCTGCTTGATAGCATCGACTAAGTCATAGCTTCGCCCACGCAAGCTGATGCCGTTCTTTGTTCCGTCGCTTCAGCAAACCTAACATGCTGTCCCTGTCTTTCAAAATTATCTATATTGAGAGACGGATGCTAGCTACTGAAAACTTAGCAGGTATAAGGTTACAGGACCGTTCTTTTGTGACATTGAGTCGCCACCTCGACGTCCAGGAGGCATGTACAGTGTCAGGTCAAAGGTCTGAAAACCCCTGCGTTTGTGATATGAGTGGTACTTCTTAGATGCAGGTTTTTCAGACTTTTGACCTGGCACTGTAGACAAGCTTCCTGGTAATGGAGCTGCCAGGGGGTGAATATAATTCTTGACTGTAGGCAATAAAATCTACTTGTATAAACGGTATGATGGCTATTAGGTCTCCAGACACACGCATGGCCGTAAATTCAGTTTCTTTCAGGTCCTTCAGAGTAAAGGTGGTTCGAAGCTAATGTTTCACTCGCACGAAACAGATAACTACAGCAAACAGTCATATGCATCATGGCTTCTTATCTGTTAAGCATGTTCTGTCTAATGGCACCTATTAGATCACCCAGGGCATCGAGAAGGTCTGTGGTCACATCCACCGTCATATGACTAACAGCTCTCTCAAACTCCATTCTACACGATGAATCCCCTGAGTGATTCAATCTAACTCGAATCAAAGAGTTTGCACAGACGCCGGCAAAACAGCCAAGGAAACAGGATATGAAAAAATGGAGAGCTTGGCAAAACCCCGAACATAATGAGTTTGGACAACAATGCTTGGAGCAAGGACGTAGCAAAGAAACTCAGGGGAAGTGGCGGCATGGCGTCTTAGATATGTCGCAGTCTTTCGGTCAAGATTGTTACACTGTTGGAAATTGTAATGAAGTTAAAAAAGGTCCTTCATAATGTTTGAAGACTGTCAAATACTTGACTGAAATTTGAGTTGATTAGTGTGGTATGCAGAGAAGAGCAGCCTCTTTCAGGATCTTTGAGGAATGAGATATAATCTAATCCATCCTCTTCACATACCAGTTCAAGTACACCCTGATTTGAGAAAGCTTGGAAATGTGAAGATAAATCTGCAGTACTAAGCTAATTTATCCTAATCCAATGGATTTGATGCGCCTGAGTTCCCTTGAAATGTTCTCCCAAGACAGTGAGAGTAATCACTGGTCGGTGCCCGAATTATGGCTATACGAGAGTTCTACTAACGGGAAGAGGGATGACCGAGTAACCCGCCACTTCAGAGGCCCTTCAGTTCGGCATCAGCAACATTGGTAAAGGCCTGGGAAATGCGAAACATCTTGAGAGAGTGCTACGGCAACGAATTATCGTTCATCGTCCAATTTTACGTCTATGACAATGGAGTAAGAATACCTTGGCACATGTTTTCATTGGAAGATGCCAATATCGATGGTATCTTCCTACACCCCCGCAGCAGTGGCACAAGACGGGAAACGGATTGCCTCAATGAACACTTGAAAGCCTAGCTTTTGAAACCTGACCCAGTTTCGCGGTACGTTGGGCCTAAACAAGACACTTCTCCAAATATATTCCACACGCTGGAGAACTTTGTTTTGCTTTTTTACCTTTGCAAATATCATTTCAAAAACTAATGCGGGGTATCAAGGCTGCAGGCCGCGCAACTCAACCCGCAATGAAGGCAGATATGCTGCTTTGACGTGGTTTCAGCTCAGTTGCCAAAGAAGTCAGCCGCAAAGTCCGGTTGGACGTTCGCGTTCGTATGCAAAGTATCGGAGAAAACCACAGGAAATGATTGACACAGGAAACATCTCAAGTCTACGGTGTCTCTCGGTTCGTTCGGCCAGCGGTTGAGCGGCAATCTTCCCCTAGCTCTCCACATTAGGCCGGGCGGGGGCCCGCCCTATCGGGCTCGGGCCGCTCGCCCCGCCCGGCCCGACAGCTTCTTGAGACACCGTCTTTTCTTTTTACCACCAACAAGGCTCTGGACTCGGGCATTTCTTCGAACTGTGCGACAAACCATACGATCCTTCGGCGGGCGGTCATTCAATGCATTCGTTCGTCTACTCAGCCGCTCACTGCCCAGTGTTGCCTGTGCTCGGAATCGATCTAATTGCTGTGCGCAAGATGGGATAATGGGGACCAAGCACTAAGAAATAAACTTGTTGATCATTGGTAATTTTTTTCGAGCAAGAAATTCCCCCGTAAGCTGCGTAGGCGCTGTCCACTGACTACAGATAGAAGCTAACACATGCTGCGGAGCCGGGGAAAATGCCGCCGTCATCATCGTCTGCCCGGATCTCGCCTCTTCACACTGTATCTTTGGCTAGAGGCGGTGCATCTGGCAAAGTCAAGAGAGCGGTCAAATACCCTACAAAGCCTCACGAGCTTATACTTCTACCCCGCGCGCCTCGCAAGTGCCCCGCAACCTTCATCACAACCTTGTCTCGCTTGTTCTGTATAGGCAATTGAGAGATCCGAGGCGCCGTGTCTGCATCAATCAATACCGCTTATCGTCGGTTGTTTGATTCATCCATGGAAAGTAATCATACACGAAGCTTAAGGTCGCAAATTTGATGTTGCGTCTCTGCAAGGAGACTGTAAGTTGAGAGAAAAGGCCAATGGATTTGGAGAATCAATGCAAGAATGAGGGGTCCTCAAAGCTAATCAGCAACAGTTTCCTTCCGATGTGTAACTGGGGTTGGTGGAGGGGGGAAGTCAGAGCAGGACGCCATAAGCCTGTGCTGCCACGTGGGTGCGAAGTTTGCTTTTCGTCGGTAGCATCGTTGGCACACACCTTCTTGTCATAGACCTGATGCTTTGCCGACCTTTCAAGTCTAGCTCGGTTGTCACCTAAAACCGGGACACTTCCCCAGCTTCTTCCGATGTTTCCGTCGCTGAGAGATCCCTGCATCAGATCAACCTTTGTAGCTGCAGCCTTGAGTTTGTTGGGACCGTATCTCAGCCTCACGACAACACCGTATACACACCGGGAACATCCTCTCGAGATTCTTTCCCAACATGTAACCCCTCACTGTCTTTGGCACTAGGACTTCAATCAAGGTTTCATCAAAACTTACCTCAAGAGGTTCTCCAGCGGTCTAGGTCATGCTAAAATACCCCCTCACGGACACTAGGCACAAATTACTGTGAGTCTTTGACTTCACATAGCGCCAAATCTGCTTCAGCATTTGAGGCTGGCTTATTCACATGTGAAGAGGAGAGTCGCCTACGATGGTCTGATTGGCCATTTTACTTGACACCCAGGCCAATAGTTCGTCTGTGTTGAAAAATCCATACGACCATGAGAACATCACAGACATGTCTTGAAGCACAATGTACAACCTTGGAAAGTCTCAGAGTCGGATTACTGTTGTTCTGATGCTTTCATATTGTTTCTCCACAGAGGAACTTGCAAAACCTTCGCACCGATACTGAAGACGCATAAGTTTTCAAAGTTGTTTGAGTTGAGGTTTACGTATTCATGATTCACCTTGTAACACCGAACTTAGAGGAGGAACTGAAGAAAGTTTGCTCTATGAGCCCGACTGGAAAGAGGTATAAATATCCTGGAATTTCTCTCATATCGAGAAAAGGAAACCAGGAAGCAGCAGGTTCTCAGTCAAAGGCCAATAGTTCTCATCTCTTACAACAAATCACATCATCTTATCAACTTATTACAACATACTTTATCTAAACTTCAAAATCAAAATGGGCGACATTCGCAGCTCCGAGAGAGACAGCAACGTCATCGCCCTTGTCGAGGCCATCCTTGGTCACAAAATTGAGAGCCAGCTCGGCTCTTCTTCCCAGAGCTCCATTGATGACTACGAGGATCTCGTCGACATGA
This sequence comes from Colletotrichum incanum, assembly GCA_001625285.1. Lineage (NCBI taxonomy): Eukaryota > Fungi > Ascomycota > Sordariomycetes > Glomerellales > Glomerellaceae > Colletotrichum > Colletotrichum incanum. Next base: position 15,154 of record LFIW01002165.1, read on the forward strand.
ACAAGGACCACGACTTCAGCAAGGAGGGTCCTCGTCCGGATTCTCCTCCCAAGAACCCCTGCGTTGGAGCTGTCAACCCGTACGCTCTTGCTGAGGCTCTCATTGGCCGCAAGATTGACCGTCACTCCATGGCCGCTGCCCAGATTCTCCAGAACGTCTTGCAAACCGACTATGATGAGCTATTTGACATGCGTCACCACTCCGTCCTCTTCGCCGGCATGAAGCTGAACGAGAAGGAGAGGAAGGCTGAGATGTACGACGAGAAGGATATGAAGATCCTCAATGAGCGGGATCTCATGACTCCCGACTTCTCGGGCGTTCGAAGGCTCGACGACCTAGAGAAGGTTGGTCTCAAGGACCTGAAGGAGACTAGAGTCAAGGTTGCCCGCATGCAGAACGGCAAGCTCCGTCTGATTCTCCACGCCCACGAACTTGGCAAGACCGTCTCCAACCGAGAGGTCACCATGTCCATCAACGAGCTCGTCACCCCTTTCAGGATGCAGAAAGGCCGCTGGCAGCCACCTAATGCTTCGTGGCGCGACATGTATGACTACTTCTTCCAAAGCGTCAACAAGCGCCTGATATCCGACATCACCATGTTCCGCATTGGTGACCGCCGTGAGACTAATCGCCAGTTCGACGACCCCACTCAGGGCTGCTCCAGCAACAGCTGGTTTGTCTCTGCTCTGTTCTCCGTGTTCTGGTCCGACCCCTGCGCCATCAACCGCGCCACCCGCGTCCACACCCACGGCAATGAGAAGAAGCGCTTCTTGTCCGTCAAATTCCACGACAAGGGCGGCAAGCAGAACAACAAGACCGAGACTGTCGATGTCAACTACGAGATTCCGATCAACAACTCAGACAACGAACCTCTCTACTGCCGCTCCAGTGATGGCGCTGATATCTGGCCCTCGCTTTATGAGAAGGCCTTTGCCAAGTGGATCACTGGCTCCAACTCTGAGCAGCCCGATATCACCCAGACCCACTGCGGTGACCCTATCAAGGCTATGGCCCAGATTAACGGGCGCACTCCTCACTACTACATGTGTGATAACCACTCTGCCCACACCCTCTTGGGCTTGGTCCGCTCCAACAGCGTCAACAACAAGACCATCAACCCCATGACGGCATACACATACGCTACCGGTCGTGAGTTCCACGGCGCCAACATCGTCGCCAACCATGCGTACTCTGTTCTGGGCTACTGCATCATCGGCGACAAGCAGTACATCGTGCTCCGCAACCCGTGGGGTGTCACCGAGCCCCAGGGTCTCACCAGCTACACTGGTCTCCTTGGTCGTCTCGAGCCTGAGGTCTGGAATCCCGCCACTCTCTTGGACCACGGCGGTCTTTTCGCTCTCGAGGCCGACTCATTCAAGAAGTGCTTCTCCTGCATTGGTGTCGCCAAGTAAATGTTGCGAAATAAGTGACCGGTCACTTATTTCGCAATGGTGATTCCTGGGGATTGTTTAGGCAACTTTGATACTGGAGTATGGCTTTACTTATGTGCCTCTTCGCTTGCTTATGCTATGTCGCAGGCTTGATTTTCGAGTCTGACAAAAGTTGTGTCATGCCGCTGCTCTTCCTGCCTATTGCTAATTGGTCAAGTTCGAGCAGCTGGCAATGTGACGGAAAATGACGGAGAAATCAGTGGGCAGATTGAAAAGTTAGTGTACTTCACTGCAACAAAAATACAATCTCAGTTGCCATCAAAAGATAACCGTTCTGATTCCGACCGAGTGATACGTTACACAGTCGCTTAGACGCTCACTAGTGTTTATGTAACTAGATGCGAGCGACAGGCCTAGGGTATCTACTCAGATATAGATGAGGTATTGAGTGGTTTGTTACTTTAATATTTGGTACTCGTTAAATGGCTGAATAGTACTGTGTGCGGATATAATCGTTAGCATTAATGTTTTGTGCTGCATTGTCGGTACACTGTACGTTTCTCAGCTATAAGTAGAACTCTATTGCAATGCCGTAATAGAATGTTCGCCCGCAACAGTGACAACGATCAATTGGTGCTTGGCGCAGATCCGAAGTCTTTGTGAAAAGCTATTCCCTTGATTTGTCACCACAGTTCAGCCCATAAATCTCAGTCAATCCCTACCACAATTCACTCATGCTCCTTGCGGCTTACGAGGTCTTCAATCCATTGACGAAACATTCCCAATCAACTTGTACTCAACAAATGCAGCCTTCAATTGGTAGCAAAGGTGGGTATTTGAGAAAACCCTTGACCGTTGTCGGCTTTCAACCGGCGTAGATCTGAGAAATGCCCAATCATCGGCCGAACTAAAAAGGAACCTGAGCCCCACGAAAGTATACAGTCCAAACATCTCTCACTGCATCCGGTGGTAAGACGACAAGCCGGTCTTGGCCACTAGATTCATGTAAGTTGGAGTAAGTGCCAGTATGTTTGCCCTCGACTACCGAGGTATTATCGAGAACGGGCTGGTCAGTTATCCGATTGGTGCTGACCCATGCGGTTGTTTGTCGGCCCTGGGCAAAAAGATAACTTTCTATTGTGTAATATGGAAGTTCTAGATCACTGTTGATACGGTCCAGGGCTACTTCCATTGGCAGCAACGGACCGACAAACTCCTAGGATCCAGGTGGCCCCCTTTTAGTTTCCTCTAAGTTGTTGGGGAAAGGAGCTTTTCCATATGTTCATGATCGCTATCCGCAGCTCCCTTGGAGTCGACTCATGCGAATCGCGAATGACTTGAAACGAAGTCCTGACCTGTCCTCGAAGTCTGACCGTGACTCCCCAGTCCGTTATCTGGCCGATCTTCGCACTGACCACTTCCAGTTACCGAAAATTGTCGAGCCAAGTAAAGCTTTCCCTGACGATCTCCTGGAGTTTTCTCTTTTCGTCCATGCATTAATCTTTTAAAGTGCTCAAGATTGAGGGACCTAGGAGTTCATTACCAATCGATATTGAGTGTGGAGGCAAGTCAGCAACGCTCAGCTTCCCGTATTTTGAATCTATGGCAGTTTTACTGCTGTCCCAATCTGGATCCCATGCAGGAAGCTTCTCTTCCAGTGGTATCCTGTCAGAGGATTCCAGGCGCCGATGGCATGATCCACGTAGCTCAAAATGTCAAAGCTTCTAGTGCTATCAAACATGTATCGAGAAAAGTCGGCAAACACATGAACGGTGGGCTTTTCGTAGTTGACGGTTACTCTACAGGGTGGAAGGGGTATGTAAAATTTCCCTGTGATGTTGCATAACCTACACGCCCCATGGCTGACGTAATTAGTGTACAT